>WMED01009242.1:0-16425 GCA_019650415.1 Pipa parva | reverse complement strand
GTGGTGGAACTTGCACTATTGGTGACTGACTAAATACTTTTTTTCCCCACTGTATACAATGAAGCTACAACGTATTGTAAATTAATTGTGCACCACTTATTATGACTACCTTTCATTTCTGCAATAATGACATTGTAGAAAGAAAAATAGTTGGATGCATGAACTTTGATTTAAATCACCGTGTATGGCTGATATATACCTTGTACTGTATACCGTAGTGAGATTATTGTAAACTTTGTATTGGAAACAACTGTCAACAAATTTAGACTTTCTTATTGAATGTTCCACAACTCTTCTTTGCTTCCTTTGAACATTCATACTATGTATGGCTAATAATATGCTCTCATTATATGGGTCTTGTCCCATGTTCTCTCTTGTGAGGTCAGTTCCCATAAAAACACCCAAACAAACACACTTCATTGTTGTCTACAGCAGGGATCCCCAAATGCCAGTCCACGGGCCCCTTGGCACTGAGCAGCCTAATGGTGATGTGCACCCATGAAGAGCAGCATCATCCTGCGGCCATCAGCACACATTGTGCCCGCCCTCCCACTGGTCCGTTGAGCCTTTTTTGGATCGGGAAACTGGTACCAAAATGTTGGGGACTGCTGGTCTACAAACACTTAGTACAGGGAAGAAGTCAATAATTAATAAAATGTTTAGTGATGTGTAACGTACTGCACTATATAAATATAAACAAAATATGCATTTCACTTCCATGCCACTTTCATTTTCTTCTAACTCAAGAAATAGCCCCTGCAACCATTCACTAGCTAAGTCAATTACAACCTGTTTGTATTACAAGAAATCATGTCTTTTGTCTTAAGCATATTGGTTAAATATATGTGTGTTACTAGTGACATCACTGGATTTTGTATATGTATGAAGTATAACTGAAGCCTCATGATATTTTTTGTCTGAATTTCATAACTTTTTTTTAATCCGACAACATTCAACTTTTTAGAAACACATACAATGTTCTGTCAATTGTTACCTTGAACATTCTCGATCATCTTTCCAAATCATTTGGTGATCATTACATACACTGAAATAAAAGCATATATTTTTCTTTCTAAAACCAGTTTTAAGTGTTTGGGTTGCCATTTGTGTACAACCACAGATATATGGATAATTGTATTTTTTTTCTAAGATGACGCATCTACTCATCAGCTATTGATCAAGAACAGATGCACCATTATTGTGAATATTGACAACTTTTGACATTAGAACGCATCAATAATCAGCATGGAAACACATGGGAATAATTAGCTTGCAAATCTTTAAAATGTGTTACATATAAAGAGTAATTTGATCATAATTTCTCTGAAGAAATCTCTTATGCAAATATAAATCTACATTTAAAAACATTAGCGTGAGGATCAAACATCTATAACATTTAAGGATGAAATATGTGAAATGACATTTTTTAAATGCTTTTTTAATACGGGTTCGCCAAATTTAAAAATAATATAGACATTTATTGTATTGTATGAAGTATTTATTATTATTTTCTTAATGTTCCACTGTTAGTAGTATACAGACAAATATAGCTAATCAAAATAATTAAGTTAGAATGAGGGACTTAAAGATTAAGTGGGGAATTCACCATAGTGTGAAGTGAGCCGAAGGATCCGGAGTTCACTTCACACTATGGTGAATTCCCCCCTTAATCACTGGATGTTAATTAACGATACACATGTGTGTAATTCTGGCATCATCAACTTTTAGCACTGACTGGTATGTCTCTTGTCTCTAAATTTTAATTTGGCTACCTACACATGAACATATTTGCTCAATTAGTTTGTGCATGTATGGGCATTCCCAACATTACTTTTGAGCAATTAAACTTTGATCCAGTCAGATCACTGTTAATTGTCCTGCACTAAGATCTGTCCAACCACTGATTACATAGGTGACCTCCAACAACATTTTGATCTTTAAGTGTATGGCAAAATTACAAACAATTCAATCATTCAGCTTGGGGCAAACAATTAGAACACTCACCTGTCACTTTATGTATAGCTGGCTTTAGGCATCAAATGTGTTTTGCAATCACTGCAGGGAAAGCACTCCTTTGTGTCCAAAGGACCCAAAATAGCACAAGTTAATACTCAGCAAATACAGGTACAGATAAAACCTAAAGGTAGAAATGTTTACACCTACTAATGTATCCTATACATTAGGTAATTATTTTACTTTTCTAGTAGGAATTCATTACCTTAACAGATTTATTATGAATATTGTATAGCACTGTATTGTCTGTTGTATAGTAATGGGCCAGACAAAAATAGAATTATTTGGATTCTATAGAGTGTGGACTTGCTTATGTAAATGTTCAATTCACCTTTGATCCTGGGAGCTAAAATCACATTTAGAGACTAGTACATCAAAGCAAGCATAAAACATAGCCTATACTTGTTCTGGATGATTTAGAATGTAAGTCAAACTACCTCTGCAATCAGTTGTGTTTAAGACAATGCACATATTTAATATATTTAAATATCTTATACATTCAAAGCGTTGTGATGTTCCCACGTGATAAAAGAACTATACATATGCAGATAATGCTTAGATTACCTGGGTTGGTCTAAGTGAACATATGCTGATGAACATACAAAAAAACAATCATATACAATTAAAAGTAGAGAAAATGCAATTTATAGCAGTTGTAAGAGCATTCAATCTACCATATTTATATTATTTTGGTTGGTTGTTCCTAGATTTTACATTACAAGCAGCAAACAACTGCATGAATGTGCACCTGTGTTCATGATTCTGATGTCACACTGCTCTCTGGCATGGAAAAATGCATATTAAAGAGTAACAATGTCTTTGTTTGAGTTCCATCCTGTTCTGCTTTCTAGCAAACTGATAGAAATACCTCCAAAGCTTCAAAGGCTACGACACCAAACTGAATGCTGTCATGGCCATTTAGAGATGGATATAACAAAGAATAGATCTAAATGCCTATACCAAGAGTCTTTCTTTTCTTTCTTTTTTTTACATTTACACATTCTTTGTGGTTTCTTTTTTATTTTTCTCCTAGTTCTCCTCCCCTCCACCACTTGATTTTCTATTGTTATTCACTCAGTTTGTTGCTCCAAGCAACCCTGAAATAGTGGACATCATCTAAAACTACAAACGACAGGATGCAATAAGCTTGAGAATCGCAGTAATCTGAGGAAAGTTCTTCATTCACTCTTGTTTCTAACTCTCTGTCTCCTTATCCTCAACAGAAAATAAAAAAATCAATACTACCTCAAAGGGCTTGATAAAAGCACTGGTCGAGTACAGCAGGCATGCTGGATATAGTAAATTAAACTGATCAAAATTTTCCAGTTGCTTCTGTCTACGTCGAACATAAACTAACAACCCTGTCTTCACATTGCCTGTCATCCTTGACGCTTTTTTTTTTTTAACTGTGTCTTTGATTATCTGAGGAACAATATGTGTGATTCTGCTTTTATTTCAGTCATATTGACATGCATTTATTGTGATTTTCTGATTACCAAGGGTTTTGTTGATGTCACAGAAGCAATGCCAAAAACAATTAAGTCATTTTAACAGTATGGCCTTCTAAAAGAAAATCTTCATTTCTTTTTTTGTCTGTTATATAACACTAGCTTTTTATAAATGGAAAAATAGAGTCCCCATTTGTGTTTTATTTAGCAAAATGAACTGATGTTAAACACTGTTCAGTCTTTGTAAAAATGGAAAGAATGGCGGATGCTATGCTTCAGTTTTCTTTATTTCATTGAAGAAAAAAAAACATGTATGTTAGCAAAATTGGCATAGTTAAATAATATGAAAATAATATACAATAACGCTAGTATTTGCATGGAACTTCCTGTAAATTATATCCCTATATATAGCTAGTTCTGATATCAGAACTATACATTTATAAGTTAAGGTGACTATCACTCCTCTTTCCTGTTTAAAAACAGTATTTGGAAACATGTTGATGGTTCATCTTCTCCAAGTCAGTTGTCTTAACTGCCTTTCCTCCAGCTACTACTGTATCTTATCAGTGAGTAAATACTTGATAGGGGATCATGGGATTTATAGGCTGCATAGGAAATTCTGTGTTGCAGTGACTAAAGTAGCAGTTGATCAGTTCCTTCTGTCATTGATTGATTCTATCTTGTGACCAAATACCTTACATTGTATTATGGAACATGAAAGTATTAACCTGTACAATGGTTCTTCTGTCTGTCACTTGTAGGTGACATGGCATTGTGGAAATTGTAGTCATTCAACAAGCTGCAGTATAATACTAAGCCCAGAGACCTTATGCGTGGCTGTGAAGCCAGCCTTCCCTTTGCCCCCTGGAGCCCAGATATTGTAAAACTTTTCAGAAGAAAGATAGCCATGTTCATTACATTTACACGAGTGAACCGAAAAGCTAATTACATTACATTGCATTACATTCCAGAGGAATCAGGGGATAAGGGGGAAAGCATGGTAGGTAGCAGAATTACGTGGGGCGACCAAAATTTAGAGTATCACTAGGGGCAATGCCAACGCTAGAAACTGCTATATTTATATATGTAAAAGTGTGCATTTATTCTTCCTAGACTGAGACTGAGCTAACCTTGAATAGTTTCACACTATCTAAGAACTAACTACGTCTCCAGAGGTACTTCTGCTGGAGCCTCTATCCAGTGCTTTACCTTTATTGTAGAAGAAAGAATCTATAGCTGTGTTACATATTATATTTTATAAAACAAACCTTAGGCAGGCACTTACTGACAAGCCATGTGGATATCTAAAAAAAAAAAAAAAAAAAAGGTACTTTTGAAAACATTAGCTACAGCTGTGGGTTACAATAGGCAAACTAACCTCTTATACACTTAATACCAAGAAGTGAGTACAGAGGGAAAAAGGGGACAGGGATGCTTAACCATTAAAGGTTAGTCAAGCCAATGTATTTATGTATCTATTTTACAGAAAGCACACCATATTTTAAATGCATGATTACTGTGCTGGTCATAAACCCTAGAACTATATACTGTGAGGTAGTAAGCTAAACCAATAGTCTTAGCTGCCCCTTTTTGCTAATCTTGGCAGTAAAAGACTGCTATTTTATTAGTCTTTGCTGCTATCTACTTGCTTTGTTTGACAATATTCCCTATAGAGGTTTTCCTAGCTTGGGTTTTTATTGTCATCAAAGTCATCATATTTGATCAAGAGACCTAGTTAATAAGAATTATTTGATGTATTGCTCAGTATAGGCTAAAGTGAGTTTAACCAAATGAGATTCAGAACAAGAAAAAGCATCCAGCAAGGAGTACATACACACATTATGACTAGAGTGACCTCTTGGCATACAATGGGAGAAAACAGAACATCTGGTGGAATGATATGCCTAGGCACTCCAAATGTGGGGTCACTGGTAAGAATATGTTACAGTAAAGTGCACTAATTTGGAAAGAACTAGTTCAGATTAATTTTCTAGTAAAGGGGTAGTCCCCAGAGCACCAGGTGGACCTATCTTCAATTAGGGCTGTCCATTATCTTGGTAAAAGCTTTCATATAAGACCTAGGTCCCAGCAAAATCTTCTACTTGGATCCTCCCAGATGTTTGCTCTAAGACAAACTCTACTGGTGTGCTGGGTAAAAATACCTGTCTTCCCTGCCTGTTTCTAGGGGCTCTAAAGCCATTGCTATTTGGGCTATTCTTCACAATAAAAAGCATTATCATGAGTAATTTTAAGCTAAAATCCAAAATTGATGTTGTTGTGTTTATTTGCTATTAACTTGTATACCCAGGCCCCTATATTTGAAGTAAATATTGCAGATTTTCTAAGGCCCTCTATATTTTTTTATACACGTATACATCAAAACTGCTAGCATGTACATGAAACCAGCTGGGTATTAATAAATATGACTGATTTTACTGCATCTTTAATACATTAATTGTATTTATGGCTTGACAAAATACACCACTGATGGTTTCTAATCTTTCCTGCTCAAATTAGCTAATCTAAATCCAAAATTCTAATTTGGGATGGTACACCATATGTACAAATGTAATAATGTGTAATGCACTCTAGATAACAGAAATACTCAGAGTGGCATTGGTTCTAGTACATAAGACTCATGGTGATTCTAGAACCCTAAAGCTTCACAGTTGGCTAAATACTACTTGTATATATTTGTATAGCTGTGCAATCATTATTTTGGAAGTTAGTCTACTTTTAAGCTGGTTAAGTATAGACAAAAATAAATGAATTGACCATGTGATCAGGTGGGCTGTCTAATTAGGTTGAGATCTTGAAGGTAAATGCATGTGCTGGTTGAAGAAATCCACAAACCTTTTTGAATCACTTCATTGTAGATATGAATTTGTACATTGCAATGAAAGAACAGAAAATGGCCAAGACTTCTTAGTGTAAAAATTATATAAAACAACTATTTTAGAGAAAAAAAAAGTAAAAAATTAGGCATGGGATTCATTTCTAATTCAATGTTTAACCTCGTCTTAGCTGACAGATGTGATGACAGAGGAATATGAAACAATAAGTTAGATCTGCCATTATTACAAGGTTGTAGCTTTTTTGTAATGCGTAAATACAACCTCCACGCTGTAGATGTGAATCAGAAACCAAATGAGTGCATCCAAATGTGACAAGACTGTACCAGTATTACCACCTGGGGCTCTACAGGATAAAATGTTAAAGTAATCAAATTAGTAGAAATAAGGTTACATAATGTGCTGCTACATTGGTATCACACTGCCGTAATAAATGGACCTAATGTGTTTATTTCTTAATGTGTCTTTTCCTGGTATTGTTTTGTATTAGAATTTAAAAGGAATCTCCTGTGTGTTTGTAACTTTTAAAATAAATAGCCCGAACACAGGGAAAAAAAAAACATGAATTCTTAATTTTTTAGCAAATATAGTATATAGTCCTTTAAGAAAACCAGTCATTTGTAAGCCCCTTAAAATGGCAAAGCACTTAAATGTAACCCCCCCAACCCAGGCAAGTTCAGTGTCAGTGAAATAAACAATACTTTCAGATTGGGTAAGGTGATAGTGTTATAATGTGTGTGCCAGGCATTCTCTTTTAAAATAACAATACACATAGTTTAATAATTCAGGCAGTATGTTTTCTACATAAACAATTCCAGGCAGTTGAGTAAAAATCGTTACCCCACTTATTACCAGATTAATTAGGGGAGGTACAAAAATGATATCACTGGGGAGATTCCACAAGGGTGAGACACTTACATGATCCCCTGAGAGGGTCAGGCACAGACATCCCTTTCCAAACTATACTGATGGATGTAACGTGCAGCAAACATACTGCACCAGCACCCAACAAACCAATTAACAACAGGGAAAATACATAGTTTGTTTACAATAGCTAAAAACATCTAAACCATAGGTACGTAAGGTTGGTGTACTTGAGGCCGGTTGCATGCTTATATATCACTGGTAATGAAATACAGAGTGGGATTTTGAAGTAGTCATGGAGCTACCTGGAGCCTAGTAAGCATAAGACAGAGTTGGTTGGTGAAGATAGCTTTTCTGTTTTGTGTGGAGCTATTGAGTAGAACAGAAGTGCTGCTCTGTTTCAAATAACCAGTTATTGAGAAACAGTCTAAGGGGCTGATTGACTAAAGGGTTAATTCACCTGTCAAATTCAACTCACTACAATTCAAATCGCATCTCCAAAATAGTCATGAATTCACTTCTCATTACTAACTAAGCCAGTGATGGCTAACCTTTTGAGTGCCGCGTGTCAGTATTCTGTCGCACTTGCGACTTTATGATATGAAAATTGTCACAGGTTTATAACAGGAAATAGTCACGGTTTTGCAATGGTGAAGTATCCCGGTCTTGTTAACGGAAAAATAGTCGCAGTTTTGTTATTTGGAAAACTTGTCGCAGTCGAGGATTTACAAGGAGAAATTTGTCGCGAGTTTGCTTTGTGGGAAATTGTCGCGGATTTACTATGGAGAAAATTGTCTCGGTCTCGGATTTATAATGGGACTACATGAGAGTGCAACACAAATGCCGACCATGATGTGTGTCAACAAAAAGGTCTTGGCGTGTCAAGGTTAGCCATCACTGGATTAAGTTGTGAATAGATTTGTCATGGACAGTGGTGATTGCTGTCAGATGCGTTGTATGGCGTAGTCAGTTGGATAGAAATAGAATGTGGAGCCCTGCCAACCCCCAATTTGCCACTCTGATATACTAAAGTCAGGATTTTAATAGAACTTCATGCAATTTTAACATTTTAGAAACAACTAGTTCTGACATCAGAACTAGCCATTTATTAACTATCAACCCATTTTCCTTTTAGAAAACATAATTTTGAAATATGTTGATGTGTCCTTTTCTCCAGCAGTCACTTCTGATTACTTCTGCATCCCTCCAACTCCCACTGAATCCCTCCAGTAAATTAGCTCTAGACAGGGAGACATGAGATCTACAGTCACAGTTTGTTTGAAACTTAGCTAAAATTTCTGTCCTTATCATATCGTGAGATTAAAAACCTTAAACTGCATTATTGGAAATGTAGGCATTAAACCCATGCAATTCCTGAAATATACAGTATATAAGGAGCAACAAGATTGTGGGGGTTATTCACTAAAGTCCGAATTGTTGCATATAGGTGCGAATTCACCAGATAAAGACAGTTGCAACAGGCTGCTACTGTCGCAGTCGCGTCTTTATAACGAGAATATTGTCACAGTCGTGACTTTATTATGGGAAAATTGTCACAATCTTAACATTAAAAAATTGTCGCGACTTTACAATGGAGAAATTGTAGCAGATTTGCTATGGGAATCCGCTGTTTGGAAATTCGACAGTCAAATTCGCACCTTAGTGAAAAACCCCCCGTGAGTGACATGGCATCATGGCAATTGTAGTCTTTCTGAACAACCTACAGTATCATTCTACAGCCTTAAATCAAAGTACACTAAAACAATGTCACAAGTAATAGCCAAAACTAGAAAAGAAAAAGAGAAAAGTTGGTTTATCAATAATGCTTATCAAGTATTCAAGTTGGTTTTAAAGGGTATGAAAAGTTTGAATAAAACATTATATATATCTGACATGTATACATATAGAAAGCCAACTTAAACATTCAAATCTGAAAATGATTTTGAGGTCAGTACCAGGGTCGATATAAGGGGTTGGCAAGGTAGGCAGCCACCTAGGGCATTGCTGGAGAAGGGGACACTATCTTGGTGGTGCCCCCCCCCCCCCTTCATTTTCCCTGTCCCTTCCTACCTTTTCCCTGGCACAGATGTGTCTGCTCTAGCACTTAGCACTACAGAGATCCTAGACCAAGATAGTACCCCCTCCTTCAGAGGGCATAGAGCAGGGAAGAGGTTGTTGGGGCAGCACAATGTAGGAGGCAGGTTGTGGGGGAAGCACAGTATGAGAGGGGGGATGAAGGAACAGCACAGTGTGGGAGGGGGTTGCAGGGGACACACAGTGTGAGGGAGGTTGTCGGGACAGCACAGTATAGGAGGAAGGTTATGGATGATACACAGAATTGGAAGGGTTGTTGTGGGGGAAGTACAGTATGGAGAATGCCGAGTGTTGTGCAGCAGGCAGCACAGTATGAGGAATGGGGTTGTTGTGGGGCCATGCAATATGGGGAATGGGGGTGTTGTGGGGCAGTGCAGTATTGCAAAAGGTGGGGTTGGATCACCACAATATCTGGAAAGTGAAGGTTTGGGCACCACAGTATGGAGAAAGGGTGAGTGAAAAAAAGGAACTTCAAAATTGCAGAGCTACACACTATCTTGCACCACTTTACCTGCTACTCTGTAGTGCACTATATGGAGGTACTTCTGCATTGAATGGGGCAGAATAGAGGGGAGACTTCTGGGAGGGGGCACATTTTGGCATTGTTACCTAGGTCACAATTAAGCCTTGTCTTACTGATCAGCAGTACTTGACTCTTGTTTAAACAGCCCTGCTCCCACAGCATTTCTGTGTACAGACTGTTCCAGTCCAATGCAGGAATAGTTTTTTCTGTTTGATTTCAAGAGAATTCAGTATTTCTTTATTCTTAATTAATTTGATCAAAAGTGTCAGATTTCATTGACAGCTTTATCATGAGTTTATAGTCAGGTTACTTTGTGTTAGTCCCTTATCAGGGCACACCTACAGGAGACAAAGCACACTGAGTATGTGCAGTGTCTACCGTACAGCCAAACATGGAGCCGCCCAGCTGACAACTTCACAGTTTAGGCTTTAGTTCCCTTTTAATGATAAAATAAAAGGTAGCACACAAAGGACAAAACTAGAAGCCATTAGTTACAAACCAATGGGATAAATATAAAGCAATTTATGTGTCTGTAGTGTAATAGTATATATGTTATCAAATGTAACCTCTTGAGCCTTTATCACCCACATCAAAGCTAACCCTTTCTTTGCTCTCAAGGGATCTTCAGGCATATGGACCAGGTCATCTTCAGTGGGAGAATACCAGTGATTGGATGGTAGAAAGATAAACTGCTGATCATGCCATTACGCCTCTTAAAAGTAAGCCATCTGTGATTTTAGAGTTGAAGGATCTTTCAAATGGTATAGATGGACTTATTGATACATTGAATACAGTAAACATCAAATTGTATGTCCTCATAAAACAGGATCAGGTACTAAGCATTTCAGTATAAGGAACAGTAACCAGCACACCCCGATATCAAAACACAAAATAAATACAATCAATTCTAGTATAATACACTGAATTCCAAAACTACTATTTCTAGTAAGATAGACAACCAAAAATTAGCCATGTCCCCTTCCTTCTTATAACCTGCCCTGACCAATTGCAGAGGCAATCCTAAAATAATTCATATTTATATACATTGTATAATTTACATAATTATAATAATTTGGAAGGATATTAAAAGTCACAGGAATTCAAGTTACTGTTACTGTAAAATTTATGTCATTTTGGGTTGCTATGCTCCAATAGTCATAAACTCGCTACTCCTCATTCATTCCAGTGCTGGAATCCCTTGGGAAAGAAGCCAACTGTGTCAGATGCAGTTTCTTGTTTAGTGTGGTGTAGTTGGTCAAACAGTAGCAGCCGCATAATGATGTGGAGTGATGCGAATTTCACATGTGAAGTGCAGTGACATTATCCTCACAATGTCTCAAGTGTATTAAAAGAATAATATATCCCTTTATATGTCACCCTATCCCTAGTTTATGTTGCCACTTATTCACAGTCATTATTGTCACTTTTAAATGAACAGTTGTGTTACATCACATTGGAGCCAAATAAATCAACCATCAAACGACTGTTTTGGACTTTCATGAATAAGCTCCTAATAATCTCATTTATTTTTTTCCAAATGTACTCATTCTTAATGAAAAATAATTTTTTACATATATATATATATACATACACAGGGGTTAGACAAAAAAACTGATACACCTGGTTTTAGACCACAATAATTTATTAGTATGGTGTAGGGCCTCCTTTTGTGGCCAATACAGCATCAATTCATCTTGGGAATGACATATATAAGTCCTGCACAGTGATCAGAGGGATTTTAAGCCATTCTTCTTGCAGGATAGTGGCCAGGTCACTACGAGATGCTGGTGGAGGAAAACTTTTCCAGAATGGTTTGGTAGTCCTTGGCAGTGACATGCCCATCTAGAACAAGTATTGGGCCAAGGGAATGCCATGATACTGTATGGCAGCCCAAACCATCACTCTGGGCATGCAACAGTCTGGATAGTACATTTCTTTGGGGCTTCTACACACTGTAACTCTCCAGGATGTGGGGAAAACAGGAAAGGTGGACTCATCAGAGAACAATGCATGTTTCACATATTAATTTGTTGCCTAGATGTTCTTGATACTTTTGTTGCTGGTTTTAGATTTGGAAGTGTCAGATTGACATGCCCGGGACACTGGAAAAATTTCCAGTTCCCCCCCCCCCCCCCCCCCCCATCACATGCATCATGTGTCACCACCCTATGGGCCACTATGCCCTAGTACAACACTGGATGTCCGCAGTTCAATTTTCCATAGGAATTGATGGTTTACAACAGTTTTGGAGCAGTTTGTTTTAAAACTGGTGAAAGCATTTGGAAAATATCATTAGGGCAAAGATGTGAACTAGAGGGGGGAAATATCTGGCAAAACATGCTATGCTGGGAAATGTTGGTGGTAAACAGTTTATAAATAGGCAAAATGATGTTCTTTCCAACCATTTTTACCATTTCTAACACATTGTACATGGACCATGGTAACTGCCCCAGAAACACAGGAAATAGTGTTAGTACAATGAGTTGAGACCATTACTAGCACGATAGTCAATTCTGAATTGTAGGCAGCAGTAGCATATGTAGAAATATGTGGGTTTCGGTGCACGTATTCTGACTGGGCTCCCTTCCTTCCTGATCAGACTCCCATGTCCCCCCTTATTACTATTTTTTTATTTCTACTTCCTCTGTTCCCTGTGGGTTAAACACCATTGTGTACAAAGTCATCTATACTTGTTTTTTCAGGATTCTCTCAGTAATCCACAAATATATTTTAAGGTCATTCTAAGAACATCCCTGTCATATAACTTATACAAAATGAAAAAGAATGTATAGTGGTTTAAAGATTTATATTTGGCTGCCTTAGCAGGATTCCACAGCAGTTGTTCAGACAACGCATCTTCTCACACTCTTTAGCACAATGTGTTTGTTTTCTTGTCTGGTGTTTTCAAGGGTTTTTAATCACAACTGTAGCAGATTGATCAATGCTAGATATAAGCAACAACTTTTGCATGCCAAAGGTGCAGGATATTTTTATCTGAGATAATATTTCTCTCTTAAAAGGCTTCTGCTCTGCTATGTATTAATTAAAATCTAAATACTAAATATTGATTGATGTGTTATCAGGCAGAGCAGTTGGGCCCTGCCAAATTGATTTTTTTGCTGTGATTTATTATCATATTTAAGAAAAATCATTTTGTGTGATTATACGAGGAAATAGACTTTAGTGAGGGTGTAATTCTTTTGTATCACTTTTGTTGTGTAGAGGATGGACCAATTCCTCAATTGTAGCTAAGATTGCTGATATCCTTCATTGCGTCTTCTCTTTGGAGTTGGACAGCTAATGCTTTAAGCCTGCTTGCTCTTGTCATTAGGAATAATGGGTATTAGGATTAGCTCTTTAATCACAACTAAGATTAACAGATGGTATGAACCTAACATCCTCAAATTATCAAATTATTAACAAGCATGTATTGTATGTAACAGGTTTATTGTTATTACTTTGCATAGGAAAAATGTCACTGGGATGAGAAGAGACAGAGCGAGAGAAGGCTCATATCTATTTTTACTGGCTAAGTCACATTTTATTTAATATGGGGGTTGGGTTTGGGAAACTCTAATTTGGAAGTGATCACAATATAACGCAAGCATAAATAGTGAAATATATAGTGAAAAATGTGCTCCCTTTTGTAGTGGAGTTCCACAACTGAGTGCTTTTACACAAGATATGGAACCCTAAGGTGATTTTTAGTACTTTGTATTATTCTTTATTCCTGTACATTATACTGTATATTACACAAAACTGTTGTGAAAAAGCAAAATATTAAATATATTTTTATCTTAATACTTGTTTTCCCACTGGATAAGCACTGTCACTAAACAACCTGTTCAACTAGAAACAGCTACCAGACAGCACCTACTATACATAAAAAGTATTTATTCATTAATTGGCATAAGCCACATCAGCAAGGTTTTGAACTGTTCTAAGCTCTTTATCAAGCTGCTTTTCTCTTCTAAGTTCAGCTATTGCTTGTACTATTGTATTATACAAAAGATATTTTTCTAAGGTTATCATGTTATGTTATGCCATGTCAAGAACTCTACAAACTCTATGACTCACAAGAGGGAATTGGCAGCAGAAGAGAATAACTGGTCAATGCTGGTTAATCCTGTTGTTTCATTAAAATAATTTGATGCAGTGTTATCATGTTTCAGAAGTGACAAGGTCACAATGTCTACCTTTTCCATTAGGCAATGCAAGGTATTAAGACACTTGACAGAATTTGTCAGAATTTCATTGCATTACAAAAAAATTCTGTTCTGCCAAGTTATTATCATGCAGAACACTCTAGTTGTGCCTACAAATGTCATGATGCAATGTGTTTTCTAAATCATTTGAGTATAACAGTAGGAACTATAATATTTAATCAGTTCTTTGTGTTGTTGCCATTATATTACTCAAACTATGGCAGTGTCTTATTGTATCCATTTGTGGACTGGCCAGTGCAAAAAAAAAAGACTTCAAATACAATAATCCCCAGTGAAATATCTACTTACTGGAGAGAGCAGGAACTGTTACTAGTAGTGACTCTAAAATTGGGGGAAATTTATCAAAGTCCAAAAAGATTTTTTCAAGGCCTAATGCTGAAGGAACAGTATTTATTTTATTATGCCAGTATCACCTATTTAAAAATGTTGTTTTTGCTATGTAATCACTTTTTTATATATCTAAAAAGTATTTTTGATCTGTAAATATCAGCAAAATGCTTGATAAATATCCTTCTAAGCAAGACTGAAGCAGAAAAATGTTTTAAAAGGGTTTTTTTTTACTCAGAAAATTGTGGTGATTTTTTTCTTTAATTTACAAATTGTACTTTCTGATGTCAAAACTTGGTTATAAATTGCAGTGAACTACTTGCAAGTTCTACTGTTACTGATTTCTACATTACTTCTCTCACTTATTGAAAGCATACAGTGCATTGCTGAACTAAGAAGATGGGCATTCTTAAGAGATGTTTTATTTAGAAAATACCAACAAAACAGCTGTTCAAACATTGTTTCAGAAAATTTTGCAATTGGAGGCAGGTCAATGTGTCATTGTAACCCATTAATTATATTTCTTCACCAGCAACATAAGTAGAGTGGCAGCCTTAACCCTGTCCCCACCAGCAATGGTAGAAAGTACGGCAGTGCCACTCTGTCAGTTAACCGCCACTGCCGTAGTTTGTACCATCTGGCATCTTTCCCTACTGGGTCCGGTAATGTGCACCAAGGCACATGACATTGACTCATGTGGCCCGATCGTTCACATGAGCCAATAGAAGACCAGGAGTGCATGTCATCAGCACTCCGGTCTCCACTTCCTCAATCGGCTGCCTCAATGGCAGCTGCAGCACGTACTGCCTTTCTCTGCAAACATGTAAGTCAATGATTGATTATAAGGCACCCCCCCCCCCCCCCCCCCCCCCCCCCCCCCCCCCCCCCCCCCCCCCCCCCCCCCCCCACCCGGACCGGCCATTGCCTCCCGTACCAGCCATTGTCTCCTCCGTACCGGCCATTGCCCCCGCAATAATAAAATAGTTATTTTAGTGCCCCCATCTCCAGATGTGTGTCCTCGAGCCCCAGTTGTGTCCCCTCAGCCCCAGATGTGTCTCCTGCAAGCTGCTGATGTGCCCTCTGCGAGCCCCTGATTTTCCCCTGCAAGCCCCTGATTTGCCCCAAGATCCTTATTTGCCCCCAAGCCCCTGATTTGCCCTCCCAGCTCCTGAATTGTCTCCCCCAGCCCAAGATTGCCCCACAGAGCCACCAGTTCCTCCGCAGGTTTCCAAATTGCCCCGCAGAGTTACCAATTCCTTTGTAGGTTCTCAGATTGCCCCGTAGAGCCACCAATTTCTCCACAGGTTCCATATTTCCCAGCAGAGCAGCCAATTCCTCCACAGGTTCCCAGATTGCAGCACAAAGTCACCTGCAAGGTATGCATAAGGTTTTTTCTTAAAACAGTCACTATTTTTTAACAGAAAAAGTATGTTTTCTTGATAGAACTAAACTGTTTCTAAAAGCCCCATTCCTCCTGATTACAATGATACCACACATGTATCAAAAGATACTCTTTCTTGCCCAGGAGACACTCCAAATCGAAAAGAGCGCATTACAATATTTTAGAAAAAAAATCAACCTACTATGCATACATGCACTCGGAGATCAGCGAACGCGTTAAAGGTATTCGGCTCACCTCGCGACCACCTCGCCGAGCCGAATTACCTTTAAAGCGTTCGCTGATCTCCGCTTGCAGGAGACCAGGGAGTGCGTACCCATTTCAGCGAACTGATGTGAAGCATCGCAAGGTAACTTCGCTCTTTCCTGAATTAACCCTGTGTCCACCTTGCAGCTGTCAGTATAAGCTGATATTGACCTCATGAATATCCCCCACAAAGTATATATCCCCTAAAAGTACACACCTTCAGCTATTTAGGAGTACCAAGCATATTGCTGTTGATGCAGATTTGTGGAAATTCACAGATTTGGTGAAAAATTGATAAAAATGCAGATTAAAAACAGTATTTTTTTCACATCACAACTTGAAACCCCCAAAATCACTCTAAATCTTAAAGAGAAATGTCTCCTGAACACAACGTTATCCAATATACATATGTGTGCATAAAGGTATGGTTACC
>WMED01009241.1:0-16426 GCA_019650415.1 Pipa parva | reverse complement strand
ATGTAGTACGAATAAAGATATATTTACTTTTACATTTGGAGTGCCGGAGAATATATTCAATTATTCATGAAAGTGCAAACATTTGCCTTATTTTAGCATATTCATTAAACATTGTGACATAGTGAAATTGTTTACAAGAGTCACAGACTTACAGAGCTCTTTGTACCACTATGCGTAAGCATGAATTGGTAATTAAACTATTAAGCATCGGAGTATGTCAAAGTAGCAAGGCAATATTGTATCCCATTCATCAGATTAATGTGGCAAATTAGGGGGCTGATGGCAGGTCCGGTTCTGACTACACCACACTATGCAAAACATGGCATCTGACACTGTTCACTTTTTGCTATGGGAACCTTCTGTTTTGCGAATAAATAGTAGAGAATTAGCGGCTATCGAAGTGTAACTACCCAAAGTGATGTGAATTCACTTTGACAGTCAAATTCTCACTTTGGTGAATAAGCTCCTGAGTCCTATTCATTGTTTAGCTTCCTAATGTATGTAATATACTGTTTGTAACAAAAGTCTTGCACAGTTGTGCATGGATATTAGATTGTGAGCTCCACAAGGGCAAGGATTGTGGGGGTTATTCACTAAGGTGCGAATTCGACTGTCGAATTCTCAAACAGCAGATTCCCATAGCAAATCCACGACAATTTCCCCATTGTAAAGTCTCAACAATTTTTTTAAGTTAACATTGCGACAATTTTCCCATAATAAAGTAGTGACTGAGACAATATTCTCATTATAAAGACACGACTGTGACAGTAGCAGCCTATTGTGACTGTCTTTATCTGGCGAATTCGCATCTTTACGCAACAATTTGAACTTTAGTGAATAACCCCCTGAATGAATGAATTGAAGAGAAAATTGCAACCCAGTAAGCCAAAACGTCATCAAATACAGTTAATACCTATATATGTTTACCTATCGCTAATTTTTCATAAATTAATAAATAAATATATAAAAATATAATGAAAACAAATAAGCTTGGCAGCTGTTATATTGCCTTGGCTGGAACTCTGCACATGCTCTCTAGTGATTTTGGTGATAAACAGTCTGGGCCTCATTGACTAAAGGAAAAATAGTTGCGTAAAGCTCTGAATTTGCATCTGTTTGCCACTTCCCTATGCTCACATATTGAGCAAAATATGTGGCGAATATGCGACCAATTCAGGCGTCTACGATAGTCACAATCTTGCAGAGCACTTTGCATTACTTTGCATGTGCCTGCACAGGTACTTCTACTATTGACTAAGCAAAGGAGTGTGTATATTTTCAACCTTTTTGCCTGAACTTCAGAAATACTTTTTGATTTGAGTAAATTTCGCCTTTTAAAGTGTGTGGATTTGGTGCACACGATTTCCCATTTTAATCATTTGGGAAATATGTCTCTATTAGAGAGAACCATGGCACACTGTATTCACTAAATACTTATTCAGCATGCTAGTGTCACAGTGTATGCATTAGTATTGGTGTAGCGTTTACTTCTCTCACTGCTGCTCATATAAAGGGGCTTATTCATAAATGTCCAGCCAGTCACATACAGGTCTAAACTTGCAATCATTCACCACTTCTCTATATTTGGGTATTCATCACACTCTAAGATGTGGAAAATTTATGACCAGTTTGAATACTTACTGTGGTCACGTACTTACGGAGCTCTTTGCATGAGCCTGCGTTGGTATTTCACCTATCCATCAAGTGTCAGATTCTGTCGAGGTAGTAAACTTGGCAAGGAGTACTGTGTCGTATTCACCATTTATACTTCGCTAGATCAAAGTGGAGAATTAGGATGTTGATGTGGCATGGCTCCTACTATCTGGCTAACTATGCCGCTGTATTTTGCAAGAAACTGCTTCCAATGGTGTTAGCGTCTTTGTAATGGGAATCTACCTATTAGTGAATAAAGAATAGAAGATGTGTAACCATTGGAGTGCAGTGATCCGAAGTGATGCAAATTCACTTTGACAGTTGAAGTCTCACTTTGATGATTAAGCCTGAAAGTAGCATGTGTGTTGCCTAATGAATGCTTATACATTTCACCACTTAGGTATCCCACGATTAAGAAACATGGCTGAGTTATCTACCCCTGATCTACCCCCAGAGGATGTAGAGTCAGATGATTGTCTTTTATCCTACACCTACCTCTACAGCCCTACTCTGCTCAAGTAAGTGCGACTACCATTGCTTGATGGTAGGATCTGTGTAAGCCCCAAGATCGTATAAATTAAATAATTTTTTGAATTCATTGGAGTCCCCGGCACACCGTTGTAAAATCAATTTTTTTTATTAAGTCAGTTTAAAAGGTCATTGCGCTGAGTTAAAAGCAGGTAAGCCAGCCATTGGCCATTGGTTGGCTTACTTGCTTTTAACTCAGCACAATGACCTTTTAAACTGACTTAATAAAGAACCATTGATTTTACAACGGTGTGCCGGGGACTCTGATGAATTACTGATGTGTGATTGGGTTTGGATATACCCTTTTTCCTGAGCACCTGTGAACTTCATTACTTAAAATGGTGAGCAATTTTGAATGACTTTACACCATGGATTGAGCCGAACTTTTTGCTTCTAGAATAATTTTTTCACATATCTTACTCCAGTTTGTGCCATATAATTATCAGTTATCAACCACCAACTTTGCCTTTTTACAGAATTTGCCAGTGTTCTACAAATGGTAGCCACTTTTAAGACAGAAATGTGCCATATTTCTAATGGCATATGACATGATAAATGATCAGATCCATATTCATTCTACACTTAGTGACATCAGTTATATTGGGACTTTTGTCCCAATATAGATGGGGAACCCCAGTTTTGACATACAGGGGTTTACTCTGCCTAAAAATACCTACTGTAGGAGGCACAAAACACTGAGTATCATGTTAAAAGATGGTGTGGTACTCATATGCTAAATGAGCAAAGTATGACTTCACTGAATTGGATCTATTATATCAGATTTTTATTCTCCAAGTGAAAAGTGACAGGTTCTTGCTTTCAAGTCAGATGGGGCCACTATTGCAGAAATGGATATGTCAGATGGTTTTCTTATCTTATGATTTGCAGTTAGAAATTGTGCAGACCAAGTGACACATTTTATAAATGGTGAAATTTTATATTTGCCTTTTAGCCCATGTAATCAGAAATTAACTTTAGCCAGCTGCAGTGCATGATTGCTTGCAGTTTATTTTACCAGTGCAGATTTGAACTTGTGATTGTAAATTAAGGGGAATATTTAATAAAGTAGTGTAGTGGTATTGTACCTTTTCCTTCTGGGATGTTACTGTAATACTTGCTGCTTACTGATTTTTATTTCCATTTTTGGTAACAAACGTCCTTTAATTAAAGGTGCCGCCAAGTGAGGAGATTTGTCAGTTTTTTTTAATGATAAATGTAACATACTGCAGTAAAAATGTTACAATAAAATTATCACACTTTATTAATTATGATTGACATATAGGCCCATTATTAAATATTTCTGAGAGGTGACTGAATAAAAAAAAAATCCTTATATTGACATAAAGTATATTTGCCTTCTGTGAAAGGGAAAGGTTAAGCTTTGCTATCAGATTGATTATAGTAGTTTCTTATTGTATGGGAAGGGAGTATTACTCAATCAGAAGCAATTAAAGCCTTAAGAATCTGGAACTGATCTGAATCAGCGAACTGCGCATTTAGGCAGTTTATACTGGTGTGTATGTATTTATGTGCAGCACTGCATGCTAACCTCGTGTATCTCCATTTTTCAGGGGCAAGGTGGCATTTATCACTGGAGGGGGATCCGGGATCGGATTCAGAATTGCTGAGATATTCATGAGGTAGAAATAAACGAATAGCTGTATTTCCTCCTAATTGCACTGCACAGATGTCCGCTGTGTATGCATTCTACAATCCTCTCTGCATTCCTGTATATATGTCTACCTTGCTATTCCTGTATGTCCCTACAAGCACAGAATGCCTTTCTGTATATCTTTCTCTCTATTTCTGTATATTTTCAACAGCACAGAGCACATTTACAGCACAGAATGCTTTATTCTACACCATTTGAATTTTTATAAATCTACTTCTCTGTTCCTGTATGCTCCCTGCAGCTCATTCTGCATTTATTTATATCTTTTTCAGTGTTCCAGCATGCTCCATACAGCTCATTCTACATACCTAGGTACCTTTCTTTGTAGTCCAGCATGCTCCATACAGCTCATTCTACATACCTAGGTATCTTTCTCTGTAGTCCAGCATGCTCCATACAGCTCATTCTACATACATAGGTATCTTTCTCTGTAGTCCAGCATGTTCCATACAGCTCATTCTACATACCTAGGTACCTTTCTCTGTAGTCCAGCATGCTCCATACAGCTCATTCTACATACCTAGGTACCTTTCTCTGTAGTCCAGCATGCTCTCTAAAGCTCATTTTGATTTCCTGTGTTTCTCCCACTGTATTCATGTATGCTTTCTACAGCTTAATGTGTATTCCTGTATGTCTACATATGTATTACATTATGCTCCCTGCAGTCCATTTTGCATTCCTGTATGCTGCCAACATTACAGATTTGATTTCCATACATCTCTCCCTATATTCTTGTATGCTTCAATCAGCATTTATTATAGTTTTGCATATTCCCTCTACATTCCTGTTTGCTCCCAACAGTTATTTGGCATTTCCTTATATATCCCTCTATTCACGGGCTATCCAAATATCTTCCATGTTTGCTGTGTTTCTAGAAATACAGGCACAATTACTTTTACAATAGTTTCTGTATTGCTATATCCCAGAATTCTCTCTGCCTCCTGATCCTTTTCCGCTGGGCCCTTTACATTGTCTCTACTGACTTCCTTCAAAAATATCCTGTTTTCTTTTTGACAAAACAAAACATGCAACTTTGTATGTCCCCTCTCATATTAGTGTTGAAGCAGCAAGTAAAGTTCTTCCTTTAATTAGTAATTTTTGTTTTTTTACAGGAATAACAATAACGGCTTTAATTTTTACTTTGTTTCCCTTTACTACCTCTATCTTTCGGTGGTTATCTGCAAACTAATCTCTGTGACTTTTCTTTTCCTTTGTTCCCAGACATGGCTGTGACACTGTCATTGTTAGCAGGAACCTGCAGCGGCTCTCAGAGGTAAAGGGCAGAACAGTGCATGTTGCATTTGATGAAATTGGGATTGTCCTTCCTGCAGTATTCTAGGTTTCGTAGAACAGTTGGTAGCTTGAACTGAAGCTGATTCCATAATGCTTAAAAATCTAACGCTAAAAAATCAAATGCATTTCTGGTTACTCTGTATTCAATCTATGTTTCAAAAAAATTCTAAATTGTGTCTAGAAAGTAAGGTTGTTTTTTAGCTTTAAAAAAATGAGCTTTCGGGCAAATGTGCTGAATATTTATTATCTAAAGAACGATATGAACCAATGGGAATAGGTGTAGTCTATTTAATGACATGGCTGCTATCCGTAAAGGAAGGAAACAAAAAAATTAATGAACTTAATTTGAAAGATAACCTTTTTACAATCCAAATGGCAATTTTTATTTTTTGAGTGTTACTGGTCCTTTAAGTAAGGAGAACCTTTCCAGCAGTTGTGATTGGCTGAGGAGTTTAAGCTAGAGAGCATCTGCACATCACTGCACTACTTTATAGAAAGGAGATGACTGAAAGCATAGAGTGTGTAACAGCAGCCTTCACCAGATGCTGGGATGGAATACAAATGCAGTGCATTATGATTCTATATACCAGTGATGGCTAACCTTTTGAGTGCTGCGTGTCAATCTGTTGCAGTCGTGACTTTATGATGGGAATATTGACAGGGTTTTACAACGGGGAAATGTTGCGGTCTTGTTATGGGAAAAATGGTGATTTTGTAATTGGGTGACTTGTCACAGTTGCGGATTTACAATGGGAATATGTCACGTTTTTTCTATGGGGGAGATTGTTGCGGTTGCGGATTTATAATGGGACTACGTGAGAGTGCGACACAAATGCCGACCATGACACGTATCAGCAAAAACATCTTGGCGTGTCACATCTGACATGCATGTCATAGGTTAGCCATCACTGCTATATACCATAAGTCTAATCATGTTAGGGCAGTGGTTCTCAACCTTTTTTTTTGCAGCAACCCTTTATTTGTGACCGCGACAATTTATTTTTTTTATAATTTTCTTTATTAAGAAGAGAATTCAATACATTCCTGCCTTGATATCAACACATCACAACCACTGGCAAGTTACTGAACATGTTAGCGAGAATGAAATTATTATTATTATTTTAACATTTGTATTTTTGTTACAATCTAAATGTTTCATTAATAAGGTTGAATTATTAAATATTTTAACAAAGTAACTTTTTGTCTCGTGAAGTTTTTGTTGGTAGTTGGGTGGTCTAGGTTTGTCTCTTCTATTCTATTTCCTTATTTTTTAACAGGGAAAGGGTAAACAGGGTAAATGGAGGAGAAGAACCAAAACAGTTGGTTCTGGGGTGTTGGGAAGGGGTAGGGGGCGGGTAGGTATAACTAGGGGAATTAAAATCACTTTGTCTTATATTTTAAAGTTCAGTTTCATAGGGTGTCTTCCGCCGGGATCCTCGAATCCGTCCACGCTCTCATCCCTTTTTTTCTCCTCCTTTTTGTTTGGTATGTGTGTAGATAAGGCCTTTCTCCTTGTTTTGGTGGTTTTGTCTATGTTTGGGGTTTGGTTCTTGGTATCAAGTTAGTTTAGGTCCCAATAACATTTCATTGAGTAGGTAGGTCATGTTTTTAAAGGTTGAAAGAAGGTAGGTTTGTTGTGGTTAGAGTTGTTAGATATGGAGTCCAGAGAGTTAGAAGTTTTTTTAATTCTTTGCTCACGGTCATTCAATGCGTCATATCTAGCCAGTACTAGCATGTTCCATAGTTTGTCTTTTAATATACGTATTGTGGGTACACACGGATGAAGCCAGTAGAGAGCAATCAGGTGTCTAGCTGCTAGAAGGATCAATTTTGTAATTGGCGCTAGTATATATGTGTGTTGGTCTATTGGGTTCTTGACACCCAGTAATGCTGCAAGCGGGGGTGAGTACATATTTTTGTGTTGCAACTGCCTGAATGTATTGTTCCAGACCACGACAATTTTAAAGTTGCAACCACAACATTATTTTCACAATCATATGGGAACATTGTTGCAGTCGCGACTTCACTATAGAAATATTGTCATGGTTGCGACTTTAAAATTTCTGCGGTTGCTGATAAATGGTATAAAAAATCCACGACAATCTTGAGGAGATAGGCAACCCCTGGCAAATTGTCATTCAACCCCTAGGTTGAGAACCACTGTGCTAGGGTGTGATATGCCTATGTATTACTCTGACAGGTCTCTATTCAGTATGTACTGTCTGAAAACACTGTAAAACTGAATATAAATGTTGATATAGTTTAATAGGAAATTATTCCATATGTATAAAAAGGTTTTACTGACCTTTATTTTACCTTAATTAATTATACTCAAACAGTACTATCTATGATGTAACAGCAGTATGCAACAATGTATAGTGTGCATTAAAGGAGAACTATGGTGTCAATTGATACATACGTGATCGATCTAGCAGCCGTACGTTAAATGTACAGCTGCTAGGTCAGTATTTGTCTGACTATCCACAGCCCAGGATTGTCAGATGAATACATTGCCACTCTTCCTTGCTTCTGGGTTATATGAGCAATGTCTGTCAATCACATAAATCCACATCCTCCTAAGTTTTGCTGAAATTAACCAATTGTGCTAGATCGATCAGGTTAGTATCAGTTGACACAATAGTTTCAGGGGCCCTACTGTTAAGGCAGGGGTCGGCAACCTATGGCTCTCTAGTCAGATGTGGCTCTGTTGATGGCTATAGCTGGCTCTTTGACTGTAAAGAGCAGCGCTCACATGCAAGCACTGCTCATTACAGTCTACCGGCTAATCACCGGCAAGAGCTGTAGAGACAAAGCTCTCTCAGCGCTTCCAGGTTGCTAGCCAATCCGGAGCCACTGAAGTCACCTATGTGAAATTGCATATGACGTCCGCAGCTCCGTGTTCAAAAGAGCTGAGCAGAGCCACAAATATATGGCTCTCTCAGCCGAAAAGGTTGCCAACCCCTGTGTTAAGGGGTGGGTGAGTGGGTGGGTGTGTGTGGTGGGGGGTTGCTGGCTTCTTGTTTTTCTTTTGAAAAAGCTAATGTGGGCCTTTTTATATTTTAGCATCTGTCTTTATTCAATTATGAAACAGGATTGTGTTGCTGGTACAGTATTTTAGCATATGGGTCCCCACTGAATATAAACTACCTTTTTCTTTTATTACTGTGATTGACTTTTGTTACCTTGCAGTCCCTCTGTGATTATTTAACATGCATACTGGATCCTCTACTCTGGATCATAGCTACTTGCTTCTGCAGTAAAACAATCACTGCTTACTCCCTGGCGCTCTGTTCATATTTATGTTCTGTGCAAGTTTATACATTTTAAACACAACTGCTTTCATTAAATATTAATGATCATAAAAAATGTGTAATCCACCAACCAACACTAAGATATGGTGGTACTTTACTACTGTCTTGTCATTATTGACACACCTCTTGATTGGTGGCATTGGGAAGTGTATTGTTTTCAAACTACAGACCTTATATAGTTTCATCCTTCCCCATCACCGCTTCCCCAATTCTTTGCTTGTCTGCTCTGCAATGCAATAATTAAGTCCCTACAGCTTTAAGCAGGCACATTTTCTTTTCTCTGCTTACATTTTAAATATCCATATCAGTCTTTTGTGCAGTACTTTTGGATCTAGCCTGCATGGTAAATAGCAATAGCCACAGGTTGCAGGGTGTGGCAAAATTAGATGCAATATGTAGAATAGACAAACTAAGAACTGTTTGTATTATTAAAGTGATAAGACAAGTGATTTTTGCTTTTACGACTACATTTAAATTGATTCCCAGGCATCCGAGAAGCTGAAAGCCTCCACGGGCCAACGCTGCCTGCCTCTTGCAGGAGATGTTAGGGATCCACAGAGCCTGAGTACAGCTGCGGAAGAAGCTGTACGGACATTTTCCCGTGTAGATATCTTGGTGAACAGTGAGTGCTCCTTTAATTGTGCAGACTTGTGTGTAATTACATATTCTTTATTCTCTCATTAACTCTGATTCATATGGTTTTATTTCAGATGCTGCTGGAAATTTTCTCTGCCCTGCCAGCTCCCTTTCTTCTAATGCCTTTAAGACTGTGATCGAAATAGACACTGTGGGTACTTTCAACGCCAGCAAAGTCCTTTATGAACAGTTCTTTCGGGTAAATACTGTTACTGGAGTACAGTAGCATTGTACAGAAATGTCTAGCATGTGACACGAGCTTGTATGAACTACAACCCCCAGTGGCCTTCACAGACTTAATAATGAGTGTGAGCAGTGTGTATACTAAATGGGTTTTACTGGGCGGTGGCAATTTAAATTTGCAAGTAGTATCCAATAGATGAGGCCTGAGAATTTACCATAAAGAGAAACTGAGGTTCAGGTGAATAAAGTGGAAATCACTTGTCTATTGAGCTTGAGTATTAGATGACTAAACAAGCAAGACTGTCTCCTAGTCAAATGCAAACTACTACTCGTGGCCAGGGCCAGGACTAGGGGTAGGCAGCATAGGCAGTCGCCTGGGAAGGGTGTGCCCTGCTGTGTGTCCCCACCCGCAGACCCCTGCTATGGTGCTGATGACGCTACTCGGCCAAGCAGGACAGTGCCCCCACTCCTTTAATATAGAATAAGTGGTGTGAGATGCAGCACAGTATGGGATTGAGGGGGTGGTGGCCAACATACTATAATGAAGAGGAGTGTGAGTGCAGCACAGTATGGAGTGGGGGTCATTAAAGTATGAAGAAGTGGTGAGTTTGGGATCAGTGTGGTATTGTGGGAGGTTGGAGAAGCACAGTATAAGAAAATGGTAGTTGGGGCAGCACAGTATAGGAGAAAGGGGGTTTGAGGAAGCACAGTATAGGAGAAAGGGGGTGTTCTTACCAGCAAAGCTTATTATGCTGATTACTATGATATTCAGGGGGGTTAGAGCTCCATCTTCTGGCAGCATTTAGCATTGATATACTTGTAAAAGTAAGACACATTGTATTATGGGTAGAGCAAAGCCCCCTGGGAGCCAGATCAGTCTGAAGCAGGAAGTTCCCCACGGTACTCACATGTACATGCTCCTGCATTAGTAAATTCACTACCCTGGACAAAGTATATTTGATAAGGGGAACAATCTCTGTTGTTATGATGTTATTTTATACAGAACTGTTTACTTATTTAGATCTAGTTGCTATCTAAGGAAATGGTAGTTGTTAGAAAGCCATATGCTTCCATGTATAGGCAGTCATTTTGCCATGTGTTTTTATTAACTGTAAAGTGTTATAGTTATGTGATTTATGCTTATTGTTTATACCTGTTGCTTTGTATTCTTGCAGTTTTACCAATCACAATCATAATCAACCTCACATAACCACACAATCACACACTTTCACATATGTGCTGTTAACCAATAAACAAGTTAGACTACAGAGAACAGTCTGCTTATTTTGGAAGAGAAAAGGTTTATGCTGTATGTCAGACTGCACACAGTGAGAACGTGTAAGAAGACAGAACAGGGGGGTTGGGGAAGCACAGTATAGAAGAAAGGGGGGGGGTTGGGGAAGCACAGTATAGGAGAAAGGGGGGTTGGGGAAGCACAGTATAGGAGGAAGGGGGGTTCTGGAAGCACAGTATAAGGAAAGGGGGGTTGGGGAAGCACAGTAGAGGAAAGGGGGGTTGAGGCAGCACAGTATTGGGTAAAGGGGAGTTGGGGCAACCTAGTATAAGGAAAGGGGGAATGGGGCAGCACTTTATGGGAATGGGCGGGATTAGGGTTAGAAAGGAGCATAAAAATTGCAGTTTGCCACCTGGCACCTCTTTACTTGCTTTGCTGTAGGGCACTGTGGGGGGAAAACTACTTTACTGTATAGTGCACGGTGGGGGGAAACTGCTGGGGTGGAGTGCACTTTGGCTTTGTGGCCTTGGGCACATGAAACCTTGTACCAGCACTGCTGGTGGCAAATTAATTGAAAGCAGAGATGCCATTAGGGGATGCAGATGCAGCTTTCTTTATATTAACTGTTTGTTTTTGGATGCATGAGGGTTTAACTTACAGACTGGTAAGTGAAAATGTTAGTGAAAAAAAAAACTAAGCTCAGAAAAGGGTTAACTATGGTTATCTCTTTCCCCTTCTCAGGACCATGGAGGTGTCATTGTGAACATCACAGCAACTCTGAGTTACAAAGGGCAGGTCCTGCAGGTGCATGCTGGTAGTGCCAAAGCAGCAATAGGCAAGTACAATAATTATTCAAATAGTCTTTAATATTTCTTATGTTGTTTCCTAAGAAAATCCCATTGTTTAGATTTTACATTCCCTATAACATGCAGTAGCAGTGAAATTTGCACAATTTGTACCTTAATGTATCTGCTCATGGCAAAATCTAATGATTTAAAAGGGTGATAACATATATATATATATATATATATATATATATATATATATATATACACGTTTCTGCTATTTCAATAGTGACCGCTCACTGTTTCTTGCAGTGCAACAAGAAAAGCTTTAATATATATATAGTCACATAGGAGCTAAAGGTTAACTATAGCAAAATGCCACAATATATACATAAATTCAAACAAATACCATTACAAACATTTAGGTGAAAAAAAAAATTAGATTCCCTTTAATTTCCAGTATCGGCAATGTTTTTGTTAAGTACCTAAAAGTGCACCTGTCACCTCAAAACTAATACTAATTTAGGTTGCATTAATAAAATAAATGTTTTGTAAGTATATATGTATTTAAAAAATGTGCCTTTATACAGCATTTCTCTCTGTCATCTTCCCTGTCAGCCTGACTTTTCTTGAATGTTGGGTAGGTGGGGCTAAATAATGATTGACATTATAGCTTCTCCAATCACATCCCTTAAATCACAATCTAGCAGGGATCTGATTGGAAGAGCTATTATGTCAATCATAATCACCTGACTCTGAAAGAAATGGCAGGCTGACGGGGAAGATGACAGAGAGAAATGCTGTTTAAAAGTACTTTTTTTTAATTTAATAAATAAATATTTACAAAATGTTTATTTCATTAGTACAACCTAAATTGGTATTAGTATTTTGAGGTGACAGGTGCACTTTAAGAAGCGATGAGCAGTGAATGCACATCCATTGTATGCTTTCATTGTTCAGCTGTGCCATTATATTATATACCATAATAATGTTTTACCATTCATAACACATATATGGGCCCTTTCTTTCTTCACAACCTGCAAGGAAAAATAGGAAGGGATAATATGCAGCTTGTATACTCCAGGCAGGGAACATCTGCCTTTTGCATTAGAAACATTGATTCACTAATAAATGGAAACTTCTCTTTAGATCATGTAACACTTGAGTAAACTAGACATCAGCTCTGTACATCCACTTCTACCATATGTAGGGATCTCCAATCTACACTCTTAATTGACCCCACAACCCAGTCTAATATTCCAGCCTCTTTCTGCAGAGGCAATGACCAAACACCTGGCTGTAGAATGGGGTCCCAACAAAATACGAGTGAACAACTTGGCACCAGGGCCTGTCTCGGGAACGGAGGGTATGCGCAGGCTGGGTGAGTACACAATTACTGTGTGATTGGCTGTGTACATCTTATCCATTTGTAAATGGATGTATAATGGAATGTTCCACATTATGTCAGTTTCCCCAGCTTTAAAAGCTCAATGAGAATTAAAAAAAAAAAGAGAATGCTATATTAAAGGATTAAATATTCTAAACAATAGGAGGACAAATTACATATATGCTCTATACATTATATAATAATATTTATTATTTTACCAAATACTTTCTGTTGTAGGTAATCCTAGAAAACATTGAACATTGTGTCTGATGATCAGGTCTGTTTATCTTTGTGAGCTTAGTTATTCACATTCAAATCAAAGTGCAAATGCTTTAGCAATATTAAGTAACTTGATGTGTATTGTATCAAGGATTTTCATTTATTTTCTATGAAGACACCAATGAGTTTTATGACCTGTTTGTAAGCACTGGGCTTTGTGGTGTCATGTAATAAATTGTCGGAGTGCTTCTTGATCTGCTTTTTAAAGGCATATTTATTTATTTATTTATTTTTATATAGTGCTACTATATTACGCGCCACTTTACAGAGATTCATCATTCACTCCCTACTCCGTGGAGCTTACAATCTAGTTTCCCTATTTAGTCATACACACAGATGTTTTTTGATTGTGGGAGAAAACTGGAGTGCCCAGAGGAAACACACGCAAGTCCAGGTTGGACTTGAACCCAGGACACAGCACTCCAAGGCAACAGCACTAACCACTGAGCCAGCGCACTGCCCATTATCACCAGTAAAAAACAAAAGGGTTTGCTTACTGCCACAGCAGTCCATCCAGTTTTATGACTGCAATACAGGATATTGTTATAGAAAGTTTTAGATAAAAGTATTGCTCGTAGGCTGCTGTAGGTTATAGCGGCATAAACAAACTATTGTTTTTATGGGCACGGTGCTTGAGATAAAAGACCTGCTCAAAGGAAGAAAATGTAGCCAACAATTTTATGAAAACTGCAAAACTTTAATACAAAAAAAAATGGCACAAAGCTATTTTGTACTTTTATTTAAACTCATGTCCGTATATGCTAATGTGTTAATTTTAATGTAATTGTGTGATGGATGTATTTGCTTTATACGTGTCTGGTTACCCCAATTAATTCTGTTATCGTTCTGTTAATGACCAGTTGTTAAATTGTTTGCACAGCTTTTGAGTTATGAAATACCTGATACAGCAGAAGATCTATCTATTCTTTCTTACTCCTCTCATTCTTCTTTTGAGTCCCTGTATATGAAATCCCAGCATAATTCCCATGATAAAGGCAGTGACAGACTATGCTCTCGATGCTGGTGGCTCATAAAAAAACATGACTCACAGCTGCTAATGGCATGAAATTTTTTTTCAGGTACATTTTACAGCATAGAAGTATGTCCCAGTTGGCCATTCAAAACTGTGGCTATGTTTTCCATGTGTTTTCTAAGTTTTTGATGCTGTCATCACCACCAGTGTCAACCACTTCCTAACCAGAAATTTCAACTATTACATCCTTTATAAAAGTAATATTTTTTTATAGCTGAATTACCCTCATTCCTAATTTGCTAACCATTTGTGCTATCTTCTTATCTGCCCCATAATCCTTTGCACACATCCACTTTTTGTACCCACGCTTATTCCCTTATTCAATCAGCTGGACCAGCTGCAGAAATGGCAGGAGTTTGGTCCACAATACCATTGCAGCGCATCGCCAATAAGACGGAGATTGCACACGGAGCCCTCTTCCTTGCCAGCCCCCTGGCATCCTATGTGACTGGCACAACCCTGGTGATGGATGGTGGATCTTGGCTGACCTCCCCAAATCTTCTCACAGCATCGCTGGGTACCCGTCCTTCTCCTCATCTCTAGGTGAACTTAAGCCCACAGTATGGGCAGGCAGTGACATGAATGGTAACTCCAACCCTAGTGAGTCAGGAGCCAAACAAATTCTATACCCCAGACCATTGTAATGGACATCACCTGTTACCTGTCATGGTATAGATTTGGTCACTTATAATTCCAGCCTACGGTAAAGTCTTCACCCTCATTGATGCTGCCTTTTTATTTGTCTATTTTAGAAAAACTAAGGTCTATCTATACAGATGCTAAAAGCCTAACAGTATCATCTAGTGCCATTACTAGAGGGGATGCATCACTACTAGGACTGCATCCTTACCACTAGGGGCCTGGTTGCTTTGCTACACTGCTTACTTCTAAAACTGTTTAACACAGCCACTAGCCCCGCTACCAGAAAATGGATATTGTTTATGACTCCAGTTTATTTTCAGTATTCTTCTTCCTAGTTGGTTAGGTTAACAGACCATTTGAAACTGGAGATTTCTGAAACAAATAGTTAAAATTTTTTAAAGGTTAAAAAGCAAGTTGATATCATCTTAGGGCAATCACTATCTACAGAATATTGAAAGTTTGAAGTGAATATCCCCTTAAAGCAATCCTATATTCCCACTGGTGCCCACCTCTGACTGAGGTTGCACAATATGACCTTGTAATAGCCAAGCTCAGTTAGAGTGTTCATTTTCTATGATTGATTCTGTATTATCTTCTGTTTGTTGTGCCCCTTAGCCAGGGTGCCTCTCTTGTATCGTAAATGTGTAACCTAGAAAAGACACCTTCATTCTTCTCTTTCTTTTCTCTTTAAACAGATCGTTGGTCTTCTGGCCTGAAGAAACACAAATGAATGGCAGCCACAGACCATTAATAATCTAATCAAATGACCAATTCCACCTCCTGAAATCTGCCATTTACCGCTGTAAGAGATGTAGAGCACTTGCACCTTGGGCTGCAGAGTCCAGCAGAGCTCTGTCATGTATACCTGCAGGATATGTACAGAACATTTATTACATCATAGCACTGAGTTACAGTAGCTTATATGAGGCTACATAATCTCTCTCACTGCTGCACAGGTTAATGGTTAGAGTTGTGATGTTCTCTGACTATATTTAGTGCATATGTTTGTACATTTTTCTTTCATATGTTATCCAACTGATAATTAAAAAGTTAATTTTTCTTATCAGTCATTTTGTAGTTTTATGACATGTCATGTTTATGCAAGAGTAATATGTCCACATACTGCTAATCTACTTTTCTGTGTAAAGCAGAGCACAGATTTTACAAAAAGAAAAATGTATTTATTTTTAACCACTAGGTGTCAGACATCCAGTGAACAGGAATCCCTTTTTAACTTCATGCAGTAAAATATCTAGAATCCTGTTTTAATTTCAGCTAATCCAATCATGTGGTTACTGGGCTGTTAAAAACAAAGGGTTTAACTAGTATTGTATTACCTAAGAATCCTGTTACATAGGAAGCGAATACCTTTAGTGGGCAGGTGTATCAATTTTACACTGCATTCCAGAAGAAATGTGACCCAGTCTCTCCTTTAATGTGGGGCACAGTAGTGTGCAGAGTACTTGGATAATGTATATTTAAATAAAATGTCCCTCATTTAGGGTAAAGCCAGTTGCCTTTATCTTAAAATAATGCATTCGTAAGACCATTGGAGACAGTGCCAGGACAAGGTTTAATTGCGCCTTAGGCAACAATGACAAAATGCGCCCCCAACAGTCTTCCCGCCATTGTGCCCCATAGAGTGCAGCATTATTCCCATATAGTGCACTACAGTGCAGCAGGTAAAGTGGTGCAAACTAGTGTGTAGCTCTGCAATTTTCCTTTCTCTGTATTGTGGTGCCCCAACCTTCACTTTCTAGATACCGTGCTTACCCAGCCCCACCTTTTGC
>WMED01009240.1:0-16207 GCA_019650415.1 Pipa parva | reverse complement strand
ACTAGCATATTATGTGCTGAGCATAATGCGGTAATGTGAACCTAGCCTTACATAGAGTCTGACCAAAAGTTACAGCTGTAGATTAATTGTAGGGTGATTAATTTTTGTAGATTTAGTCCAGACCTATTATTTTTCACCAATCACTTTGATTTACCTCATTATGCAGATGCAAATGTCAGGAGTGAAATGATTGCATGCTTACTGTCAATTGTCAACAGGTAAATGATAAGTCTAAATGGAACCCTGGAGCAGTATTTGTCTCTCTAATATAAAAGTAAAAATTACAGCGTGTCCCAACAAGGCCAGGCTCCACACATTACGTAAGTGCCATCAATTAGACACAGCACATCCTAGAACTTTGTAGGTCATACATGCATATTTGTAGCAAGTATTTGTACCTCCTAAAAATCATTTTTTTTTATCTGCTGGGAGGTTGATGTTTGCTTAAACCACATTGCAAGTTGTAGGGTGGTTTTGGTAGTTGCCACTACATCCCACAGACATTTTTCATAAGATATTTTCATAGGCTGCTATAAAATTTTTCTGTATATCATAGGTGCAGTCAAAGCACTGGTGTTTGAAACAAAATAACTTTTGAGCAAAACATCTCAAAGAACTGACATAATCTCTAGAAAAACAATACTTCCCCTTTAATGTGTTGTTTTAGAATTCTAGAATTTTGCAGAGTGGCAGAGTAATATCAGTGGAAGGGGAGAAGTGGATGTTCCCACCACCACAGGATGTGTAAACATGATAGGTCCTGGTAACTGTCACTAGGGATTCTGATTAGTAAGTGGCAGCCCTGTAGTTAGGTACGGTAATTAGCTCGAGCTCTTTCAGAGAGTTTTTCTTTATCAATTATTACTTGCCTCCTTTCTGTAAAGTAGTGATAGATAATTATTTTATAAGCATGGTTTTTTCATGTTTGTAGCAGTCCACCAAGCCATAAAGAGCTATTATCAGTTAGATTTTAGTAGTCATTTACATTAAATTGAACATGACAACATACACAGAAACTAAATATATACAGATTCACTGAATACATAAGTCTAATCCACAGATTTTAAGTATAAGGTATTAAAGCTATACCTGTATGAATAGCAGAGGCAAGCACGCATCCCTTTCACAGTGTGACATGCACAGTAACCACGAAGCACATGAGTGGGTTCAGTCTAGAACAGGGGTCAATCTAGAACAGGGGTCAGGAACCTATTCCATGGAGGCAGCCATTTTGCCCCCTCTTCCACTGGAGAAAAAAAAGTCTCCCGAGACACACAGGGGGAGAGGAATGCTCTCGAGCACTGGGCTGCAGCGTGATTGGCCCACGCATGCAGTGATATTGGCCCCTCCCCTAGAAACCGCAATATCAAATAGAGCTTTAGCGAGGGAGGCTGAGCTGTGGGTTGCCAACCCTTGATCTAGAAGTAGACCAACAAGTAGTTCTCCTGAGTGCACAAAAAGGAGAGTGCAGTCTTTCCTTCTGTGAGATTGTACAAATTGCTTTTCAACAGGACAATTCCCATTCCTGAGTATAATCAGGCTCATTGTGCTGTAAAATATGTTTAAAAATATAAACACTATGATTGGTTGAATAGTCAATAAACATCTATACATACTAATTCACTGTTTTATACTAGGTAAAGTTTTGGTTTTGGGAAGGTCAGGTTTAATGTAGTTCAGCCCAAGCAAAGTATTCCATGTTGCTGGACCATCTCAAGTTCAAGATTCATACTCCGAGTATTGGAGCCATAAAGTAGTTATCAAGAATCTTTCATCGCTTCCTCTAATTCTCTGTTGAAAGAGTTTGTCATTAGGGTGATTCACTGCAAGTTTGTATTGCTTGTTTAATGCCAAGGAGATTTAAGCATTTTCTTGGTTTGTTGAAAATTGTGTGTAATTGTTCCTCTTATGAAACTGATTCATTTCCTAATTATAACCTTTGCATACTTCTTTTGTTCCGTTTTAAAGTTAAAAACTGTTTAATCTGTTGCTCACAAGTTACTGTCTGCTCGTACCTTGAGTACCTAGACTTTATGGGGTATGGCAGTATGGAAAAATATATTTGCTATCCATTTAAGTGAATACAAAAATTTATGGTGCAGGTTATTTATCAAATTGACTCTGACTGCAGTGGGGTCTTTTCACCACTCTAGTTATTTGAACATTAACTGTAATATTATTGTTTACCAGTGACTTCTTTTAGCAAAAGCTGCTAAATACTAAATATTTTGTGGTCTGCTCTGACTGCTTATAAGACTGGCTTTTGAGGGTAGGGCTTCTATTTTATGTATATTGAGAAATGTTATTCTAGAGCAGTGGTTCTTAACCGGGTGTGCGGAAAAGCATTTCCAGGGATTTGAGAAAAGTTTCTAAATTCAGTAAACATATTTTTCAAAGGGGTGCAAGAACGTATTTTCAGATTGATAGGGTCCGGATTATTAAAAAGGATAAGAACCACTGTTGTTGAAAATCTAAATAGGCTGTCCTGTTTTGCTGCATCCTGAAGGAAGGCAGGCATATAGTGAAAAATAAATACTACCCTGCAAGATTGAAACGTTTATTAGTGTTCAGAGTTAGGGGTGAAACAGCCACCCATACTGCAAATTCCCAAATTAAAGGCAATGATTTGCCACCACTAGTAGTGGGAGTTAGACGGCTCAAACTAATAACTAATATCAAATCGACCAATTGATGAGGGACAGGGAATTAGTATTTAGAGTTTAAGGTGCAGTCTGATCAGATTGGTCTAAATCAGGAGTTGTCAAAGTTTGTAGAGGAGGATGCCATTTTGCTCCCTCTTTCACCGGTGACATTTTTTTCAGAGCTGCAAAGGGGGAGGAGCACCTGATCACATGACCTGCCGATGGACAATCAGAAGAGGCATCAGAGGACATGGGTGGGGCTTTGGAGATGTGCTCCAAGCCACAACAAGGCGGCTCGCGTGCCGCTCTTTGCTGACCCCTGGTATAAATCATAAATTTTAATTGCGCTGGCATCAATTTATTGCTTTAAAACTGTTAATTAATAAAATAGTCCTTTTGCATTGAATATAACTGATAAGTCTAAAACCATGTTGGAAGTTTCATTGAATATATGCAAACAGATGGCTTGCAGTCTGAAAGCACGTCATTGGTTAAAGTTTTTGAAATGAATGCTAAGTAAATCTATGGCTTCAAGAACATCACCGTTGGATCACAACCATGTGAAATCCAATTTATTCATAGCAAATCTGTCATTAATGCACACAACAATATAAATAAATACAACAAATATAGAAAAAAAAATTACTGCAATTTCCAGCATCTTAACGACACCTTACATATTAACTGTTTCTTGGGTCCTGTTATAGTCCTGCTTTATCTGGAAAGGCACAGGTTAAAGATGGCTGCTTTATTACATACAAAGCCGCTTGATGGTGTGGTGTTCATGCCATAGGCCTTAGACATATATGAGATGCCATATATTACAGATAACAGAATTTCCCAAATATCCAATATTGTTTGGTATTTCTAAGAGGCAGGAGATATGTCAGGTATAATTAGCTCAGGCTAAAAAAATCTCCTGATTACAGTTTTATCGGAACTCCCTTATGGTGTGACAAGATCTTGTTATCGCTGTCTTCACCCACACGCGCACTTGTCATACATATGGATCATCCTCAGCATGAGCTCCCGAGCAGATCTTCAGCTGTGCCACCCACCCACTCTCACTCCCAGCTGCATTTGTTTGGGACTCCATGCCCAAGTCTTATAGCTATAGCAATGTGGGCACCATTTCAATGAACAGGACTTGTTCTGACAAAAAAATTAGCTGGCCCCAGTCAAGTGGACAAGGAGAAGGAGGAGGTGCTGAACTTTATAACAGGGTAAACGGCAGGTGCTTTACTTCTGTTCCCTTGTCTCATTATCATAGGTAATTACTGTAAATTATAGCATTTCAACTGGCATTTTCAGTGCACTTCTTGCTTCTTGGACGGATTTTCTTCAGCATTTAATTGCACATTGTTTTTAATGATAGGGCATTAACCCCTACTCATCACTCACAAAAAATAGTAAAGAGAAGGTCCTTCATATAATTTGGTCAATCTGTTGTTACCGTAATAGGGATTCTGCTGTCAGAGCATTAAATGCCCCAGAATAACTTTGTGCTGTTTATTCTTTTTGTACTGTTTGTCACACTGTACAATAAAATTCTGACTGGGGCAACCATTGTAAGCAACATCAGCAAACCAACGCATGAAGATCCATTTAGCTTCTCCAAATCACAATACTCTCTTATTAGGGGACCATAATGCAAGCTTCCCTGTATTGCTTTGCTATGACTAGAGGGATGTACAGTAAGGTGATTTACCTGCTGAATTCTTAGCTCTGTAGTAAGTGTTTGTAGCTTTAAGTGTTTAGTTTAGCCCCAACATCCATTTAATTCTTTAGTACTTGAACTTTTCACATCTACTTTAACACCAAAAGATGAAATAGCCCTATATGATTTAGCATGGCGTTTTCTTTTGCATCTTATTTGTTACAATGTTAAATGGCCCATTCTCAAACAGTGTTTTATTTGAAATTTTGGAGGGGGAAGGCAATTACATATTGGGCTGACTGCTAGTTTACTTGCCTGGGATCTTAGAGAATCTTTTGTTGTTACTTTAAAAAAATTGTCCCTTGAAGATCCATCTGATTTGATGTATTATCCTGTCTATCTGTCTTTCTGTCTATCAAATTAAGCAGTGTGCAGTTTGATTGGCAGTTCCCTTATTTATTATGCATTCTGCAGCAGCTGACTGGTTGGGGATGCTGGAAGTTTAGTCTCGCATCAGTTGTCAGATGTTATGTTTGTCTTCCTGCTGCAAGGAATCAGACAATTGGTTGTAATATAGCTGTGTCCGAAGAAATGGCTTCATTTTTTGCCATTTTCAATCTTTAAGCCTTGGGGGCAGATACTCACTCCATCGATGTCCTACGCGTACATTCAAAACTTTGCTTAATTGAAATTTAAATAAATGTGATAAAAATGCAAGCAGTTATCTGCTGTTTATTTAACTGGAGCAAACCACAGGATGACAATATCTTAGCAGAGCTCTCCTACTGGCCTTAATAAAGAATGATGTACTGCTTGTGTGGATTGTTTAGAGAAATGCCTTGGCTGAGATTAGCAGTTTAGGAAAATTTGTATAGAGCATTTATTCATTTTTCTTTGTAACATAGTTTATAAGGCTGAAAAAAGACACAAGTCTATCCAGTTCAGCCTTTTTTTCCTGCAATGTTAATCCAGAGGAAGGCAAAAAAACCCATGAGGCAAGAGCTAATTATAATCCTATTAGGTAAACAAATTCCTTGATGACTCCAATATGGCAATCAGAATAATTCCCTGGATCAAGGTACCATCTTCAGTTATCTAGTACCCATAACTTATAATGTTCTTGCACTGAAGGAAAACATCCAAACCAGTTTTGAACTCCTTAATGGAATTGGCCATGACAGCTTCTTCAGTCGGAGAGTTGGATAGTCTCACTGTAAAGAACCCCCTTCTATGTTGATGCAGAAAATGTCTTTCCTCTAGACGTAGAGGATGCCCCCTTGTTATACTAACAGTGTGATTGATGCATTTGGCTATATTCATGGGTGACCAGGCTACACAAATGAGCGGATAGAGACAGCTGTTTGTACTAGATCACTTGTAGACCTTATTCACATGGCTACATCGCATGATGGGTAGCTGATTCAGTCTGAGAAGGAGTTTTGGATACTTTTTCTAAACAATAAGATTTTAACTTAATTGGAGAATCCTTTACATTGAAGAACACCAAAATCATTGTTTCTTTAACGTCCTACTGACTTGCAAAATGTCAAAATATTCTTTGAAATGGGAGCATGCTTGTATGATTTTTTTTTTTTTGTGTTTATTGGCAGAATTTTTTTTCTCCACTCTGGATACAGTAGCCAGGCCTGCTCAGAGTTCCTTTTGTTGTAGATATATCCTCCCAGCCTGCCTTTTGTACTAAGCTCAAGAGGTTTAATTCCTTTAACTGTCTTAATTTAACATAAACTGGAACTAATTCTCTCAGTGTCTTGGGTTTCCTAATAAGCAAACCTTTGTAGGATCAAAGATTCAATGTTGAATAGCCACCCGCTGATCTTGAATTAAAAGCCAACATCTTGTTGTTTGATTGCTCTCCTAATTACAGTTTTCCATGCCACTAGAATTGTAACTCCCCTTCCCCCCCACCCAGAGCATATTTTTGCATGTATGTGTGAGCCAAATGTCAATCAAAGAATAGATGCTTCAAAGCAAGTGGCTCTTTAAAATAAAATTTGACAACTGTAACCTAATGTCGCCATTATTAGTAGTCATTAGTTGTGTTTCAACCCAGTTAAAATGTTACAGATAGTACCTGGTCTAGAAAAAGGATGGTTACATAAACATTTTCTTTTTGCATCTGTAAGCTTTGATTTGCCATTATGTATAAGGGGAGCTGTAGTTGCTAAAGATGTGGACAGTAGTTCCATTTATCCAATTACATCATTGGTTATTGTAAGATGTGCTTGCTCATGAATTACACTTGTTATATCCCGAGAGGATGGAGAAGTCTTGTTCTGCCATAGCAGTTAGTCTAGAATGCAGATTGTTACGTAAGTAAGTAGGCCTCAACTTGGATGTGCAGAGAAAAACAAACCATGTGCCATAGAGAATGATGGGAAGCAACTGTAGGCAAACGTAGGATCATTTTAACCTTAAAAGAAGAGTAACACCAAAAATTAAAAATTGATAAATTAAAAATAATAATAAATAATTTTGGCTGTGTATTGTATTTGTATGTTTACATTATTGGCTGTGTATTGAATTTGTATGTTTACATTATACTGTTTATTTTGGAATAGGTGGCTTATAAATGTACAGAATGCTTGTGTAGTCACTAAAACCATTGATATTCTTCAAGTTATATCAGTAGTCGCACTAGTGGTTCAGGCATTAACCTCGTCTTTATAATGTTTGTTTGATTAAACCAAAATTACCGCAACTCAGTCTATTTCTTTGGTTAGTGCTAAAGACACAAGGTGACATAAATTCTAATAGCTCATTGGTACATGAAATCTGTGTGATCTGTGGGTAAACTCATCCTGTGTTTCTTTGCGAGCAACAGTAAGCCAATGACTTGCCTGCAATATGTGCCTAGAGCCAATGTCTTCATGGAGATTTGTAGCAGGGATTTTATTTCCCCAAAAACACTGCCTTTTTTTCTTCTCTTGTTGCAAACCAAGTTACTTTTTGCAGCCTTAAGTGATGTGCCTATTAGCAAACCTATATGATATAATTTGTAAATTGCTGTTGACTTGAAATCTGAATGGAATCTATACACAATGTTATACATTTGTACTTATGGTTTCAATCTCCAAAGGAACCAATTTATTAGGCAGAAAGCCATGGGAACATGGGGGGAAAATGTATAGCTTCAGAGCATATGGTAGGTACTTGGGGTGAAAATGTCACCAGGGATGCAAGGCAACAATTCCAGCTATCAGGCGATTAATGTAGCATGCATAATACAGACTGATTTTTTAAAATCTATTTAAGTTCTCACACTATTTATTTAGACTTTCAAACTTTTATTGCAGTGATTACATAATCTGTCTGCACAATCAGTCCAAAAAAGATACAGTCATCAAATTGCTTGGTCTGATTAATGGCTTTTATCCATGTCGCGTAGGGATAAAATGGTTGGAGTTCAATTCTCACAGCAGCATTAAAGACTTTTTTCCCATGGAGTCTCAGGTACTCAGCAGAACATAGTAAAAAAAAAAAATCTATTATATGGATTCCTTACTTGTATAGTATGTACTAGTATGGGGAGAAACAGCAAACAGTACGACTAGACTCCTCTTATTATCAGTATACCCGCTCCTTTACCTGACTCCATTACATGCAATAAAAATTGCTAGCCAGAATACATACTCTAGTGACCTCTGCATGCAACAGTCCAGGAAGGTGACTGAGTGCGTCTACATGCTGGCACTTGTGCTAGTTTGATACCAGCCTAAATGTTCTTATGGACATTCAGATTTGTTGGTTTAAGTTGGGTATGCCGTATTGATAAGAACAATGGAAATTATTACCATTAGGCTATAATTACACAAATCCCTCTAGTGGCCAAGTTATCTTGAAAAAAGTTGAAATGTGTAATAGGCTTTCTTGTAACTCTTGAAACAAGTCCTTCTCATACATAGAGGTGTCCATATTTTAATCCTTAAAGGAGAACTCAACTCTTGCTTTTTCTAGGGGTGATTCTGGATGGGGGTGGGGACACTTTCATTCTTACCGATGTGCTTTTCTCCTCCAGTGCTGCCTCCTGCTTGTCAGAAAATAGATTGCAGTTTTTTTTCCCCTGCAGTCTTCAAACCACTTCCCTCTGCATATAACTTATTTTACTTTGTCAGACTAAGTAGGCCATTCCAATGGTCAGATTATAACAGATTATGAACAGTAGAATATCTGAATTTTATTAGCCAAAAACCTTGGCAAGCCATTCTCCATCACTGGTCAGTGACTCTATTTCCTGCTCTTTCAGTATGAGTAGGAGAATGGGAGCATAATGATTACTTCATTAACAAAAGGACCAATTAAACACCTTCTTTCTGTGCTCCACTATCATTGTATCGCTTGGTATACTGCATGTTAAGGGTTTATACTGTGCGTTCTTTAGTTTGTTGACTATTCCTGGTAGGATTGCATATGTTTTTTTTCTTCCCAATAGGCGTATGTGTACTGCAATCAGATGTCTGAACCTTTACATTTCAATTTAATGTTTATTATGTTGTTGCCACATCTCTTCACATCTATCACATTTATTTGGTCTCACAAACTTTTATGTAGGGATGTAGCCCAACAAAGACCCAATGGCCCAGGGTAGTGAAGTAAACATGCGTAGAGGGACTCCTAAGCAGTTACGTGACTGTGATTAGCTAGATTTAGATCTAATCTTTAGTAGTTGGCATAATGAGTAATAGCTAGGCTTTTCTCCTTTGGTTCCTAAATGTGTGCGACAAGCCTTAATTCTGTATACCAAACAATAAGGGCAGAACACAGCCAGACCTGGTAGCCACATTGTATTTCCAATATGTTGTCACTGGCTTTAGCACTGTTCATTTTGACAATCTAAGCTGAGGACCAAATGCATTCAGCATTCACATATGAAGCTGGCAACTATTCATTCCTTGTGCTTACTGCAAGTAGATAAGACTTGTCAGAACAACCTCCCACCACTAATCTATTTTTATATGTGCAATTTGCTGTTTAGAACTTTACATGGTTGCTTTTTCTACATTAGTTCCTACATTATTTAGAGTATTATTATTATTATGGCCTTGATGGATGGCAGTGGTCATTCCATGGGTTATTTTTATTAGTTGTTTATGCAGCTTTGGTATTTTCCGATAGGAAGATAAAGAAAAAGAAAAGCAGATTGAGGAAGTCAGCTGCCCTTTGCAACCATATAATCTTGAGTTAAAATACAAAAACAAAAAAAATTTTTTAAGCAAACTGTTCTATCTGTGTTGTTCATGGACTGTTTTGTCATCATTATGAATTTTACCAAGTTCCAATTGTGGTGAATATTTGGGTTGCAGTATTTCTGGGTGTTTTTGGACACCCAGAACCAAGCTATCATAGAGTAAGGGGCTGTTCCTTGCAGATGGTAAGCTCCAGTTAAATGCTGTTTACATAAATATATCTATTCATGTGATTTAAAGGTACACACATTTAATTTTCTTTGTAGAAATTGTCTTTATTTTACTGCAAGTAGCTATATTACAATATTGTTATGCCAGTGGCAAAGCTCACTCGTATTAATAATGATAATAAATTAGCAAATAATGTATGACCGACATCAAATGAGTATAGAAATGTGTACAGAATGTGTCATTGTCTTTAATGAATGTATTTACTTGTCTTTCTAAATCTAGTACATTTTATTTTCTAGAACCCTTCCTTTGTACAAGTCAAGAAATGAATCTCCCAGATTCACAGATGTCTTATGCTGAGTGATGTTACATACACCTTTAATTTGGCAGAGGTAAATACAGTTCCATACTTTTATTTGTTCTTTTCAACATTATTGTAAATCTGGTAGATCAGTAAAAATCTGGAAGTAAGTCTAGTTTACCTTAGGAGGCATTGTTTGGGAGAATTTACATAAGACTATAGTAAATAATCCAAGCTCAAAATTGTTCTAACTATGGTTACCTGTCTTCTAGAATTTTCCTATACTTAGTCACATTACATAGTTTCCAGCAAGACAGAGCAAGCATTTGGATTTATTTTATCTACAAGATGATTTCTTGCTTCATAAGTCCCAACATTTCTTGGATTTAAAGATTTATATAGATTTAATCTCTGACTTTACAAGTACTTTTTGTACTATTTAATTTAGCATTGAGGGAAAATAGTGTTTGTACAAGCTTAGTCTCCCTATGACAAGCTCAGAAATGTTGTCCAAGAAAAATGCCTACCCTTAGAAAGTTTAATGCATAAGATAGGACAGACGATAGCAATAAAATTTGTAATTCAAGCCAGTTTCTAAATTCCCAATAGACACATTTGCTTTCAATGCTTCTAATAACAGAGTAGTAATTTTAAAAATCATTCCTTCCACCAAGGGGGAGTTCCTCTTAGGGTAGGGACTTGTTGCACCATGTCTTTTGTAAGAGGAGGAAACATAAAGATGGTGCAAAACAACCTTTGGTATCAGAATTGATTATGACTGCAGGGTAAAATGCCTTATGTCACAGGTCACGGAGCTTTCATAAAGCAGCATGTACATTTTTTCTGACTTTTTTTCTTCCCATGGTGGTCATTACTATGGGGCTCACTTGAGCACAAAAGGCTAATTTTCTTTTGTAAAATTGAATACTGTCAACAGTAATTGTCCTTGATTTCTCCTTTTCACACTGGTTTAGATGAACGAAAATGGGCACCTTGAGCCACGCTTTTTAAATTATTATTCCTGTTGTAGGGATTTTCTGGTTACTGGAATTTTATCTAATGTAAGACTAGAGTTATATGCCTAGTTCGTAATGGTGGAAAAGCTCAGTGCCACCCTAATCGTATACATATACACTGGATTGACGCTATAGTGACTTTACAGATGTTTACATTGTTTATTTAATAAACATCTTATTATAGTATCTTTTTCTTTTTTATTTGTAGACTGTGAAAAACATGGGAAACGCAGAAAGTCAAAATGTAGAAGCTTTGTATGAGAAAGAACACGGCACTTTGGGTCGAAAGCACACATCACGCTCTCTTCGAATTTCTAATAAGACATCTCGCAGAACTCGCCATGCATCATCAGGAAAACCTGTGCACCGTAACTCTGAAGTCAGTAATAGGTCAAGCAGTACTCCCAGTATTCCACAGTCTCTAGCAGAAAATGGAATGGAGCCTTACTCTCAAGATACAAACTTGGATGACTTTGACAGCCGGGATTGGGTAGATATGGGTTTGAGACCAGTATCCTATCATACAGATTCTTCAGTTACTCCTAGTTTAAACAGCAGCACTGTTCTTACAGCAGCCTCCATGCAGAGCATGCAGGATTGTGAAGAAGGTAGACTTTACAGTGAAGATTCTGCTTATTTTCCAGATGGAAATGGTAGGTCTCAACTTTATACATCAAATGGGCCAAATCTCTTGGAGGCTGCAAGTTTTAAGAAAAAGCGATCTAAGTCGGCAGACATATGGAGAGAGGACAGCTTGGAGTTCTCGCTTTCTGATTTGAGCCAAGAACACTTAACAAGCACAGAGGAAATTTTGTGCTCCAATGAGGAAAAAGACTGTGATGAGACCATAAGGAATGAGACAGGCAATAGTCCCAAGATGAATTCCTGCCAGCGTGCCAATTCTTTAACTGACCTGTACCCTCAAAAGAATCTGCATGTGTCTATTAATGGTGCTCCAAGAAGTAAATTTATGGTCTACTGTCGAAATTTAGTATCCCATTCACCAGAATCTCAAAATTACAAAATGGACCCTGTGTCTACAGAGGAAACGCCATCTTACAGCAGTTATAACACTCTTCCATGCAGAAAGTCCCACTGCCTTTCTGAAGGTGCTTCAGGCATAAAACTCAACCATAACAATAGTATGCATGGCAGAAGAGCAAAGACAACTCAGGTAACATTAATATTGGTGGACATTCTTGTTTCTTAGATATTGTATCATATAGTACAGTTTATGACTTGCCCATTTTAGGCATCAAGGGCCTTTGCACCTGATTAGAGACAGTTGAGCTTCTTAGACTCTGACAGCTTACATAGCACCACTGGGTCAGAGATTGGAGGGATCAAGACTACCTTGTAAAGTTTTCAGCCTAATTTTGGTTGGTGGATGAGCCACCTGAAGATGTGCAAGGTCACAACAAGTTAGAACAGGAATCAGAAGTGATAGTTCAGAGTTATCCAAGCTTCAAACATCCAAATCAATAATTTTACCAGCTTTTGTAGCATAGACCTTGAGATAAGTGGCTCACTCTTTCATGTGTTTTTGTTTTGTTTTTTATCTAAGTTGGTTTTATGCAATTTATTAAAAGCATAAAATACTTCTAAATGCTTCACAGGGAAATTTTTGAAGCTTTTTCTTATTATCCTCTACTTTAAAAACATATTTATCAATTGGCAGTAATAGTAATGGGATGATGGGAGTGGGGAAACCATGTAAGTACCATGTTGAAATTGGTTAACATTCCCAATGATGGAAGTCCCTTTTCTAAAATGGAAAAACTCTACTATGTCTTTGCAAATAGTTTCTAATTTATTTTTCCTGTTGTGTCTAATAGTTGAGTATTCTGAAACATTTATAAATGTCTAAGTGTATTAGTGTTTTGAAAACAGTTAAGGAATTTATGAGCGTCAAAGTTTTGGCCACAAGTTATTTTTATATTGAATTAAGTGTTCAAGGCACAAACCCTATATGTGAGTGGGTCATTAAAGGGTCATGTTTGCTCGGCTGACGTTCCCTGAAGGAACATTTGAACATTAAGTCATCTGTCTACATCACGGTGGTCCTGGAGGGTTTTGAAAATTTTGTAACGCTAACTAAAGAACACCCGTAGCCATATTTTGCTTTACAGTTGTTTGAGCCAAGGATTTCTGTAGAAACACAATTCAGATAGTCTTGCCTATAGTATGAGTAGGGGGAACAGTGCTAAATTTGGGCTGGTCTCTGCAATGTTAACTCAACACAGCAATGTTGCTTGGGCATGTTAAATAAATCACTATTACCATTTCAGTATTCAAGCTAAACAGCTGAAAAGTGAGAACAAGCAAATATTTACAGGGGCTGAGAGACCTGAATCTTTGCCCAAATACCTTTGGATGACCTCTCTATTTACTCACGAGGGACTAACACAGCCATTAGGGATTTTGCTGTCCAGAATTCCTAGAGTCTGGTTTCTGTTTAAAGGACCAGTAGCAGAAGAGAAAAAAATCCCATTTGTAGTAGAATGGCAATTATTTAAGTAAAGCACTTGCAAAAACGTTATCTTTGAAGCTAAATTCATACAATGTATTGCTTTCTACAGCCATGCTGATAGAAGCCATGCGGTATGTGTTGGTTAAACAAACCCCTCCCAATTCTGTTTTTGTTGTTTGGCGCTTTAGAATAATATAAATATATATTCCTGAGGTGCCCCAGAAAGCCCAACTTTTAAACTTATCATACTTTCTAGACAACATTTAAAATGTTTAAACACAAATTAAATATATAGAAGTTGTAAAAGCATTTAGGAGATTTTCTAATGATTATTTCTGCTTTTGCATTTACATCCATATAGATACAAGCAGATTTGACTCTAAAAGGTACCAGGTCGCTTACATTACATTGCAAATAAAATATTAAAATTGTGTGCTAATGGTCAGCTTAGAAGAAAGGAACCAGGTCACTGACCCTCAGTGACACTGATGAACATGATCCCTGGTTAGTAGCACAGTCCCCTTGTTCTTGGTGAATTCCCGATGTAAAGGTTTATCATAAGATATAAAACAACCTGTAGACAGAAAATAAGGAAGGGATATGGCCTTCCACTCATACCATTATTGTTCTGTAATTACAAACTCTCCTGAGGAACCAATCTGTTAATAGCCTTCCCAAACACTGACTCCTTAGTGGCTGAAATGTTAAACACTTAAAAATCTAATTGATTCAAATAATTTGCTGTCACTTTTAGGAAATCTGCCTGTCAATCCCCACTCACTTGTCATTATTGGACATGTATTAAGTCTTTATTATTTTCCTGTGGCTGAACAACCGCTGAAATCTGTTTGGATCACTGCCCGTTGGTATGAATGGTCAGGATATGACTTAAGTGGCAGGTGATCTCAGAGGCATATGTACTCCAGCATGGGCCCCAGTGCAAAACCATCACCTCACTCACTGAACACACACACTGTCATTTTGTAGCAATTTACTACTGTTCCTCAGTTCTTGCCCCATGGGCCTTCTAGCTGCAGCCTCCATTTCCAGTATATACCAGTATGTCCCATAAATAGATATTCACTCGGTGTGTTTTTTTTTTCCAATGAAATTTGAAGTAACAAATGAAATTAGTTCATTTTTGGATAAAATATCATAGAAATCCTTCAGAATTTTTGTAAGTATAGATTAAAATGTGTAGCAGGCATTGCAGCACATGGGACATTTCTATTTTGTTGTTATCTAAGTTGCTGGGGAAACATAACCTAGTCTGTATTGTTGCCCGTAGTATATCACTGCAAAGTGGCAAGAACAGAGGTAGACAGAAGTGTAAGGCTGGGTTCACACTAGTGTATTGTGCGCAGCATATTAAAAAAAAAAAATCTGCAAAAATTTGCCCAGAATAGACACCAGAGAAAATTCGTAGAGAACAATCCAACAAATGGAAAGAAAAGTGTTCACATTAGCATTCCATTTATAGTGTATTACACTAAGGGAGTAATTCAGCATAGTGAGAAGTGACCTCCGGATCCTTCGCATCACTTTGCTCACACTGTTATGCGCTCGCTGATGTCCTGCATGTGGACATCAGCAAACGCTTTAAAGGGATTCCAGTTTCAGCGAGACCACTCAAGTCGCCTCGCCGAGACTGGAATCCATTTAAAGCGTTTGCTGATGTCTGTGTGCAGGATATCAGTGAGTGCATAACAGTGTATGCGAAGGATCCGGAGGTCACTTTGCACTATGCTGAATTACCCCCTAAAACGCTACCTGGTGTCTATTCTGGGCATATTTTCGCTGGAGATTTTTTAAGAAAAACAAAAAACGCTGCGCACAATACACTAGTGTGAACCTAGCCTAAGTGTTTATACATCACTTCCTGTTTTCTGAGAAAAGTATAGATAGTCTTATGGCCATCTATAGTTTCCTGGATGTAATGGAAATGCCATAGAATGCTTTGGAATCAAGTTTAAGGGTAACAACAAAATAAACAGATGCTCAACCTCATCCAGGTACATTGACCTCATCCAGATATGTCCACACCTAAATTCTGAGATGCTAGGAGTTATATATCACACAGCTAGTTGGCGGGATTGGAGGTCATATGTTTGACACCACTGATCCAATGTAATTACATGTAGTATTGTAAAATGCCCCAGTTAATGTGTTTAAGGAGATTCCTAAACAGACAGCAGCTGGGATAACCATCTCAGGGTTACAAGGCCTACCATGTTTGTACAGAACATTTGAAAGACTCCCAAGAGATTCACTGTGTAAATTCAAGCAAATGGTGGATTGTTAAATGTGAGGAAAAATGTAAAGCATTATACAACAATGCTCTCAGCAGTTAAGATGTAAAACTTAATCTTAGTCATTGGTATTTTTATTAGGTTTATTTATTTATTTTGTTTAGTTTCAGGTTTCTGATTTTTTGCATTAGTTTAGACCTCTGTATATAGTGAGGAACTGTAAATATACTGTAGAGCACATTCACAGTACATTGTGCTGTCTCATGGGTCAAAACCCTTACTGAGCTGCCCAGGTATTATCAGTACAGCCTTTACTTTGTCAAATAACCCCATCAAGATTTTCCAATGTGTTTTTCACTGAACAGCACTTGTCCCCAAATCCACATTCATTGAAAACTGACCACATACGTTATGATTCTTTAGAAGTTTAGACAAAGATTTAACTACAAGTGCTGGTCAACGAATTAGAATAATTTGAAATAGTGCAATCATGAAAT
>WMED01009239.1:0-11847 GCA_019650415.1 Pipa parva | reverse complement strand
AAATTTTTCGAGGACTGAGCCAACTTAAATTTCTTAAACTTGACAACAGTGGCATTGAAGATCTTCCAGAGGACATATTTGCTGATGTTCCCAGGTTGGAAAGATTATCATTAAGATATAATAGATTAAGAAATATCAGTAAGATCATACTTCAAGATTTGCCAAATTTGACTTATTTTGATATGTACATGAACACCCTTTCCTGCTCCTGTGAAAACTATTGGTTTCAGAACTGGTCTATACATAACACAGAAGTCCAGATACCATTGATTTACTCCTACAGATGCTTTGGTCATGATACAAGTGAAATGGTTTTTGAAAATCAAGACTTCAGTTTTTGCATCACAGATAACTCTGTGTACTTTTTTATTGGAAGTTTCTTGGGCACATCTTTATTACTGATAGTAACTCTCCTGATGGTGAAACTTAAGTGGACTGTAACGTATCTCTACTATATGTCACAAGTCTGGTTTCGATGGAAAACACAGAGACTGGAGAAGGCCTACTTGTACGATGCATACATTTCCTATTGCTCTGATGATGAGATTTGGGTTATAGAGAAACTGTTGTTTATGTTGGAAACTCGGGGAAAACATAAGTACAAGCTTTGCTTTAAACCTAGGGATTTTATTCCTGGTTCCTACCATATTGAAAACATTCAGGATGCCATCAGCAACAGCCGTAAGACTTTGTGTGTGGTCAGCAGAAAATATCTGGAAAGTGACTGGTGCAGTACTGAGGTTCAAATGGCATGCTCCAGAGTTTTCTACAACAAAGAAGATGTCCTGCTCATGATATTTTTAGAAGAAATCCCAGATTACAGGTTCGTTGGATTTAAATTACATACACCTGACAAAAGAGACATGTATATGTAGTTGCTGTAGTAGTTATGGGTGGGCTTGGTTGTTTAGTTGGAGCTTCACACTATGGTCTGGTTGAGGACCTGTACTGATGCTGTTACAAAATGTTTATTTTGCATTGTATTGTTTCATTTATTTGATTTCTTTGGATTTGTAAAGCAGTGCCAGGAGGCGAAGTAACCTTGACTTCAATTCTAAAGGGCAGAACATATCAATATATTTGTTTTGTAAACATTTGTCATTTAGAAGTAGGTAAGTAGACAGATGCATATATATATATATATTAAATCATGCCTGTATTATTTCTAAGTGTCCATTGTTTGAAAACTACTCTGCTCAGTTTACTATCAAATCAGAATTGAAAACTGGACATAGATGAAAACTGGAGACGTACTCACACCCCAACCTGTTTTCATTTTGATTCTTATTAAAATGCTGCCTTTTTTTTTTGTTTAGGTTTTGAATTTTTGGAAACCGGTTTTGGATTTGTTTTTTGTTTTTTCCTATTGTTCATATTTTTCCTATTGTTTATTTTACCCTTATATGACCATCGCACTATGGGGCTTATTATTGAAAGCCAGAATAGTTGAGTAAAGGTGAGAGTTCACATTTATTTGCCATTTCCCCATATCCGTGTATTCAGCAAACTCTGTGTTGTGGCAAAGACAGCTTGTGCCAGTCGCATACTTACATAGTGTCTTGCAGCACTTATCATGCGAGTGTACAGGTTATTTGCCTACTCATCAAGCATCGCAGTTTGTAGCAATAGGGAATTAGACAAAGGCATACTCAGACACATCCCCCAATTTTATTTCACCGGATCGAATGGTGAATTAGGGAGCTGATGGCAGGGTTGCTTGCTACTGTCTGAATGACTACTCCACACTACGCAAGAGACGGCTACTGATACAGTTGCATCTTCACTATGAGAATTATCTGTTTAGTGAATAAGGTATAGAGAGTGTAGCAACCTGAAGTTTTCAGAATTTGACAGTCGAATCTGTGCCTGAATTTTTAAAAAACCTGCATTGTCTCTACTAATATTAAAGGGGATGGAAAGTTTGGATAAAACATTATTTCTATTTGATATGTACACATATTGAATGCCAGCTTAAACATTACAATGTAAAAACAATTTTGGGATCAGTAGTACTTGCCTCTTGTTAAACAGTCCTGCTCCCCCTCCCATTCTGTGTACAGACTTTTCCTGTGCAGTGCTGATAAGCCCCGCCCCAAGTGACATCACTAAGTATGTAGAGAGACAGAAATCCTCCTCTCCTATCTGAAAAGCCTGTTTATAGCCCTGAGCATGTGCAGATAAGATCTATCTGACTGCCTGTGAGGTCAACTGTGGAGAAAGGGGTTAGGGAGAGGAGTGGGCATGGCTAGCTCCATGCACAGAAGCTGTTTACACAGACAAAGCAGCTATAGGGGGATATTGAGCTCTGCTGCTTTAAGAGGTGAGTCAGGAGTTTCTTAATCAATTTATTGCTTGACAGTAGGTAAATAGAGCTTTATTTATATATAAGGTTTACTTAACCTTTAAACAAACTAAAATAGTTAAAAGGGACCTAAGTTTCTACACATATTTACTTTTTTCATTTTTAATCCCAAAACAAACAAACATTTTTCTCATATATTTTACTTATTTTTCAGTTTTAATCTTCCTGCTAATACCCCCTGAATAATTAAAAGGCAACATGCTAGAAACATGTAATGCATTAGCAGAATAAAATGATTTAGCCACACTACAATTTGCTCACTGGCACCATTTAATCCTACTTTACTTGTGGACCCCACCTGTATTATTGTTGTGCTGCTATAATCTATAACATTTAAAAATTATTACAATTATTTAACCTTTTTAGTGGTATAAATGTATGCTGGTTAGTTTTTGGGCCATGTTACAATTGATGACATCATCACTGCTGACACCATATATTACATAATCAATGACATCATTGGTTACAACATCACTTTTGAACTCATCAAAGACACCATCGATAACAATAATTAATGATATCATAGATGACATCATAAGTTCTGATGTCATAAATTATGACATCATTGATGACATCATTGATTACATCACTTTTGACCTCATCAAAGACATCATCGATAACAATAATTAATGATATCATAGATGACATCATAAGTTATGATGTCATAATTTATGACATCATTGATGACATCATCAATGAAATAACTTATGACATCATCAATGAAATAACTTATGACATTATATGACATCGAAGACATAATATCTGATGACATCATATATAATTTCATCAATGACACAATAACTTATGACATCATCAATGAAATCATAATTTATGACATCATCAGTGATGACATAACTTATGACACTTATGATTACATAATCAATGACATAATCAATGACACCATCAATAACATAATAATGTATGACATCATCAATCATCATGTCATCACTGATGACATTGTATATGATATCATCTATGACATCATCACTAATGACATAATAACTTATGACATCATCAATGGAATCATTGATGACATCATAACTGATGACATAATATATGACATCACTTATGACATCATAACTGATTGCATCATGGATGACATAACTTATGACATCATCAATGAGATAATAAATGACATCATCACTGGTGATATCATTGATGACATCATCAATAGCAATGAAATAATACCTTATGACATAATCAATGTCATCATAATCAATGACATAATCACTGATTACATCATATATGACATCATCAATGACATCATAACTTATGACATCAACTATGACATCATAACTTATCACATCAACTATGACATCATAACTTATGACATCATCAATGACATTATAATTTATGACGTCATCAATGACATCATTGATGACATCAATGAAATAACTTATGACATCACTTGTGACATCATCACTGATGAAATCATATGACATCATCAATGACATAATAACTTATGACATCTTCAATGACATCATAACTTATGACATATGGCATCATCACTGATGACATCAATGACATTATAATTTATGACATCGTCAATGACATCAATGAAATAACTTATGACATCACATGTGACATCATCACTGATGACACCATTACTTATGACATCACATATTACATTATCAATTACATAATCACAGATGATATCATCGATTACATCAGAACTTATGACATCATCAATGACATAATTAATGACAACATCAATGACATCATCGATGACATAACTTATGACATCATCGATAACATCATAACTTATGACATCATCGATGACATTATATATGCCATAATTGATTACATCATCACTGATGATATCCTCACTGATGACATCATATAGGAAATCATCGAAAAAGAAAAACTTCAGCAATCCACCCAATTTAACACAAATTATCACCTAAAATATATACAAATACAACATTATTTTCGGACACTAGGGGGAGCTCCAATAGTAGGCAGAAAACTAACTGAATTTGAAAAAAGATGTACAGAACAAGAACACACCAGCAGGCCACTATCCTTATTATACAGATACTTAACAGAAAACCAATCAAAACCAGAACTGACATACATAAAAAAATGGAATAATAACCTGAATATACAAATTACAGAAAAAATTACACAAAAAAGCCTAGCCAGGTCACACAAAATCTCTAGATGCCTGCGCACAATAGAAGCCAACTACAAGATCATAACTAGATGGTATCACACACCAGCCAAATAACATGCAATATAGCCGACAACATGCAATACATGCTGCAGATGTACATAGGAAATAGGAGACATATTACACATATTCTGGACATGCCCAATAATTCAGTCATACTGGTCTGAGATACTTGACATATCTGATGAAATACTGGGACAACACATCCCTAGAACCCCTGAATGTATCCTATTATACATAACACTAAACGATCATTTCATCAGCCAACTAGAAACTCAATTAATAAAAGCAGCAAAAACTCTAAGACAACTACACTGGAAAAGCACTTCTCCACCAACAGTAAAAGAACGGATCAAAAAAAATACTAGAACTTGCTAAATTTGAATTGCTATCAGCACACAAACTTTAAGCAAAAAATACAAACTCAAATGATATGGCATAGATTCATGGAAACAAAAAAAAACAAAAAAATGACGAATTGCTTCTTAGCAAAACCTCTAAATGTATGGGACATTCCGAAACACCCACAACCCCAACCCTACCCCCCTCCCTCCCTTAAACCACCTCTAATACCACACACCTCCTCAATCACAGCAACCACCCAACACCGCAAACAGAAGCAAAAACAACACAACACCATTGTCGACCAAGCATTTCAACACACACAATAGAGGGAAAAAATAAAAAGACCATTCACTGATAATGATTGAAAGACTTGACTTAATTAACCAAACTTACAACATCAGTGACTGTTACACACAAGACAGAAACAGTAAAGTAAGCCAGACAGTAGACATCATCCTAAGCAACAAAGTACAACGAAAAGTGTTGGAGTGATGGCACAGCCACACCAAAATAAAAATGTGTTACGTGGGAAAGCACATAGCAAAATAAAGCTATAAACTCCCCACCTCTTTAACCATCAATCTGTCTTTTGCTGGGGGTGCTTGCAGGAGCAAGACCTCTGTCTCCACAAGTCCAGTGGCAGACCCACAGGGGCCCAGATTAGCAGGTTCCAGAGTTACTGTTAGCTCACCCTAGCTGGTGAGAGTTGCAGTGTAGGTCTGTTTATCTGGGTAGCAATTGACCCCACTAGGAGTGAAGTGGCCTAGGGGGCCTAGTGTTTACCCTACGTAGATTGGGAAACACAGAGAGGGATTAATAGGTCAAGTAATAGGGATTAAGGGAAAGCCTGTCTGCATGTGAAGACTCCCTTTATGTGTCCTGGGCTTTTGGAGAAAGTCATACCCTAGGCTCTACTGAAGTAATCCAGTCTCATAACTCCTGGGTGGCAACTATGATAATAACCCTGTGGATGATCTATGTATATATTGCATTTATGTGCGTTAATGCTGAAACTCCTCTCTCATCTTGTGTATAATGTTTATGGCTGAGTTACTAATATATGTTGCTGCTGCTCTGAATATATGTATGTAGTTAATAAATGCAGTTATCTTGTTTGCAAAAGAACTACTGGCACCCTCTTTTTTTAATATACATGCACACCTGTATCTTATTGGTAAATCCTACTCCAAATGTAAGCGGGGCTCACCCCCTGGAGATGTCTCATAGCTGGCTTGATGTTTTGTGTGCAATGTACTAAAGTGCGATTTTAGTAAATACCGCCACTTTAGCGTTACACCATGTGATCACATTATAACGTTAATATACCCCCTTTATCTTTTCTGTTCCCCAACCCAATTGACAAAATGTTATTTCAATTAAAAAAAACAATATTGAAAAACAAGAAAAATTATACAACTAGCTCTTTAAAATGCAGCTTTAAACTGACACTGCAGAAAACTTTAGCCAGAGCAGAGTTTCAGTAACAGTTAAAGTTTATGAAAATCATTGCTACCTCTTCTGTTGTATAAAGACACACGGCTCAGTTTTTCAAAATTCTGTGCTTTGTTGCCCGTGAAAATTTTACAGCTAGCTGAAAAATATGTCAAATGCAGCAGGGATTCTATTTAGCTTGATTGGGTCACTAATCCAAGAAGGCACCCTGTGAAATTGAATGTAATAGCTGGAAAACTGCAGTAAATAAGAAAAAATATCTCATTGAGATAATGATTGCAATCACAAAACTAGTTTGCCCTTTACTTACCCTTTAAAAAGGCAAACCAGCAAGGAAACAATGATCAGCCAATATCACATCATAAAGTTGTGTTGGGGTTGGGGAAGCATCTTACACAAGTTACCAGGTTTATTGTAGTTGTTCAGTAAATAAATTGACTCCAACTTGCATCAAACATTAATTGCTTGTATGAATGGAATAGTTTGGTCATCTTAATCTCTGGCAGATGACGAGGATCAATGCTCCAGATTTGTATTACAGTAAGAAAATGTAATCCCTGTCCAGTATATCTAATGAACTCATGACTGTAAATAGAGCAATAGGATTACTTTTATGAACATCCAGTGCCTAAAGGATGCAGAGAGAGAGAGAGAGTATCAGTGACAGAAAACAAGTCATTAGGAATGATGCTGCTTGCTGTTAAAGGGGAACTATAGTCAGATGATGCGTTTCTCCCCAGTAGTTGTTTCATCTGAAGCAGCTTTTCAAAACTCCCACACCAGGAAATGTGTGTGTGACATGTACTGGCCAGTTTTCCATGAAAATGTACCCTCCCCTGGACATTTTTGCCCTACTTACTACGTAACACTTGTGCACAAGTCAGCCTTCCCTCTGTAATCTCCTGCATTCCAAACTTAATTTATGAGGCCAAAAGGTCAGCACACTGCTTAACCAACAGCAGTTAGGCATCTGTTCCTTCTCATGTTGCCTGACTTGCAGAACAGAAAGAGGAGGGGGAGCGAGGAGAGGAAAATGTCAGTTCTCAGGAAAACTAATTAAGGGAAGCAAACTGCAAGTTTTATTTCTTCCCTAAACTTTTTTTTAACTATTTTTGTCAGCAATTGGCTTAGTATAAAAGAGTTTTATTTGTACGTGTGCAGTTATATCAGCACTATAGTGCCCCTTTAAACCCAGCATAATTAAAGGCTTTAGTGTAGCTTTACCAATGAATACAGCAGCAAACTTAAAAGTATGAAGTATGTGTGTATATAATATTTCATGTGACAGAAATACAGATCTTGTGGGAAAACCAATAGGGATTACTACTTGTAAACTCCAACCTGAGTTAAAGAGGAAGGGCCACAGGGAAGATATTATGGTGGCTCCCCCAATCAGGTGTCTCAAATTATTATATAGGAGGGATCTGATTGGAGGAGACCTAATCTACACTTCCCCATGTTCAGATGGGGCGTGTACCCCTGCTAGTTGTAGTTTTCAGCCAAACGTTTTTAGCATCCCATGGTCCCATGGATCTGACAGATTCACATTAAAGGACCAGTGACACAGAAAAAAAAATTCCCATTTGAATTGACATGGCAGTTACACAGACATAGCACTGTTAAGTTAAACTGTTCAACCAGCAAGGCTGCTAAAGGGACACTATAGTGCCAATATAACTGCAAACATACATATAAGACTCCTTTATATTAACCCAATTTCTGCCACAAATAGTTTAAAAAAGTTTAGGGAAGAAATAATACTTACCATTTGTTTCCCTTAATTAGGTTTCCTGAGAGCTGACATTTTCCTCTCCATCTCCTTTCTGTTCTACATGAGAAGAAAAAGCTGCCTGGCTGCTATTGGTTAAGCAGTGTGCTGACCTTTTGGCCGCATAAATTAAGTTGGAATGCAGGAGAGTTAAAGCTGACTTGTGCACATGTGCTAAATAGTAAGTAGGGCAAAAATATCTGGGGGAGGGAACCTTTTCATGGAAAACTGGCCAGTACATGTCACACACACATTTCCTGGAGCAGGAGATTATCAGTGCTGCCTCATCAATCATTCTCATCAACTACTGGGAAGAAACGCTTCTCGATAAGGTTTAGTACTGCATATCAAAAGATGTAATCTGACTATACAGTCGTTCCCCTTTAAATAGATCTCATCCAGTCCTATTGTTTTCTATGGTGCTTTAATAAAGCAAATAAAGTAAGTGTGTCCTAAATCCTGAATTTTAAACTTAAGCAGCTAAATATTTTACTTTCTAAACACAATTTAAATTATTTTCAAAGTCCATGTTGAATATATAGTAACTATAAATGCATTTGAGATAGTTTAAGTTTTTGGTGTTACTGTTCTTGTAAGAGAAGCCATTTTGAATTTAGCTCAGTGCTTTATCTTGTTAAGAATCATTCCAGTTATACAGCTGATTTTTGTACCAATCATCGATACAGGCGATGCAGACATCTGTGCACTCTTTAGTTGTCAGCAGCAGTTACAGGGTATAAAAGCCACCTGTCACTTATAGGAAAAAGATAAGTAAGATCAAGCGCTTCTAAAGGACGACTTCTAAGGGCGCGCAGCGAAACCTCACAACCCACTTGTATTGAAAAAGCCACAAAACGATTACGTGAAGGAACTACACTGCCCTTTAGGAAGGAAAAGCTAATACCGTGTTGTTATGTAATTAGAAAACTACTCACAAGCAGACTCTTGTCAATAGGCCTTGAGTATCCATAATCGGCCCTTTAAGTAAACAGCAGCTTTTAGGTTCAGAACTTTTTCTAGCTTGAATGAAGTGCTGTTTAGCTATATTAGGCCTATTGACAAGAGTCTGTTTGTCAGTAGTTTTCTAACTTATTTCACTCTGACATTTATAAGACATACTACACCATATTAGCTTTTTCTTCCTAAAGGGCAGTGCAGTTCCTGCACATAAAGGTTAAATGTGGCGTTTTCACCTGTAACTTATATCTGGAACTGAAATACAATGTATCTCCTTGATCTTACATCCGTGGTGCAACTTCAAGAAGGTGGGCCCCTGGTGCACAATCTGCATGGTCTGCACTGGAGTCCCCTCTCCTGGGCTGGTGCATGGTCTGCACTGGAACCCTCTCTCCTGGGCTGGTGCATTATCTGCACTGGAACCCTCTCTCCTGGGCTGGTGCATTATCTGCACTGGAACCCTCTCCCCTGGGCTGGTGCATTATCTGCACTGGAACCCTCTCCCCTGGGCTGGTGCACAATCTGCACTGGAGCCCTCTCTCCTGGGCTGGTGCATGGTCTGCACTGGAGTCCCCTCTCCTGGGCTGGTGCACTGGAGCCCTCTCTCCTGGGCTGGTGCACTGTCTGCACTGGAGCCCTCTCTCCTGGGCTGGTGCACTGTCTGCACTGGAGCCCTCTCTCCTGGGCTGGTGCACTGTCTGCACTGGAGCCCTCTCTCCTGGGCTGGTGCACAATCTGCATGGTCTGCACTGGAGTCCCCTCTCCTGGGAAGGTGCATGGTCTGCACTGGAACCCTCTCTCCCTGACGCACACCACAGATGTCACAGCAGTGGTGGCCGGGCCTCGTGGAGCATCTGATCTGGTTGACACCATTACTGCTGGAACCCCTGTAGGTATGTCAGTGTCTTACATTCTGTATATCCCACAATATACTCTATTAACGTACACATGCTTTGAGAAAAAAATGTCACATGTTTAGTGTCTGATTTTCCCTGTTTCACCCATCCTCTCATTCACAATGTTTCTTTTATTCTGTTTAGACTTTCTGCCTTCCACAAACTAAGAAAGCTGATAAAGCAACACACATACATCCACTGGCCAGAAGACCCCCAGGGTGAAGAACTCTTTTGGTTCAAGCTTCGAAAAGCATTAGACTGTGGAGCATATGAAGAGGAACCCATGCAATTCAACGTCACAAATTAAATTTCTTTATTCTGTAGAACCAACTAGTATTTCACTGCCTACAAGAGTTTTACATCATCCTAAAAGTCAATAGACCCAAGAGCCAAGCCAGTTTAAACTAAGATCGAAATTTATTAAAGTTGTAAAGATCGCTCTTGGGCTTTCTGAGTTTATCGCGCGCAATCTAGCATTGTTCCCACAAGATTACTGTGCAAGTTTTTCCGATCTCGATTTTTCAATAGAAAGGTAGCCATACTACAAATGTAAAGTATGGCTACCTTTCTATCAAAAAATGGAGATCAGAACAATGCGAGATCTCATGCAATAAACTCTGAAAGACTGAGAGCATTTATTAAGAGTATTTTATAAAATACCATTTCTAGAAATTCTGCTGAATCATGGAGATTGTATAATGGAAAAGAATGTCATGCCTGATATCTGATGACTTTTCCCAGTCAAATCAACCTAAATAAAAACTACTTTTACATATACATATTATAAAATAATAACATGTTTTTGCTATTTCGCCATTTATTATTCTGCCTAGCTAATCTTTTACAGACCCACCCCCCAACCCTTCTGATACTTTGCTTGCTCTGCATCCTGTTATCACAGTTGTAATGTGGAATCTATGAAGCGATCTATCATTTGAAAACTGAACCTGTAAAAAATTTTCAGGTTACAAGGCATGAGGTTACATGAACGTAGGGCCAGGCAAAGTGATGGGCAGCCACCTAGGACGCGGCAGGAGTGGGCCCGCTATCTTGGTGCTTGCTCACTTCCTTTTCCCTCTCCCTACCTACCTCCTCCGCTGCCCAGCTCTGTCTGCTGTAGTGTTAAGCGTTACAGCATTCCTCCCACCAGCATTGATGTAACTTCCTACGATCGGCAGGAAGTTGAAGCAGTGCTGTGGAGAGGAACGCTGTAGTGCTTAGAGCCGGGCCATGGAAGAAGTAGGTAGGGAGAGGGAAAAGGAGGGGAGCGAGCACTAAGCTAGTGCCCCCCTCCTTCAGAGGGTAGGGAGTAGAAAGGAGGGAGCAGCACAGTTTGAGAGGGCGATTGTGGGGGCAGTACAGTGTCTGAAGGGGATTGTGGGTGCAGCACAGTATTAGGAATGGGGGGTGTTGTGGGGAAGGTAGCTCAGGGGAAAGGGAGGAAAGAAAGCAGCATGGAGGGGGCAGCAGATGAAGGAAAGCAGCATGGAGGGGGAAGCAGATGAAGGAAAGCAGCATGGAGGGGGGAAGCAGGAGAAGGAAAGCATCAGGGATGGGGACAGCAAGGAGCGGAACATGGAAAAACTTTACCTTTAAGAATTTTTTTCTTTGGGAGCACACCCTAATGAAATGGCCTGTTTATGCCCATGGAGATTATACAAGGCTGGGGGGTCAGCACTTGAGGATAACATCCTACTAGGAGCGCTGAGGAGTAAGACACCTACACTCTGCTAGTATTTCTATGCAGAGGTGGGGATGATCTGATTGTAATCCCCTGAGCTCCCAGACAGAGCAGCGTATAGAGCAGTGGTGGCAAACCTTTTGCCGGGTCCATGGCCTGTACTGAAGGAAGAGGTGACGGCTCTGCATGCAATGGCTCGCTCTTCTCCCACAAAGA
>WMED01009238.1:0-16429 GCA_019650415.1 Pipa parva | reverse complement strand
AAATGCATGTCTAGATTATTTTCTAAATGGGAAAATACTGGGCAAAACAAACATGGAAATCACATGAAAATCATTTAAAATAGCAACAGTAACATTTAATTTCCTTAAAGTATTCAACTCCTGTGTGCAGGAAATCGGATATTTGGAACTTACTCAAATTAAGGAGGTTATGAACTAAAGTGAAAATTTAACTGATGAATTCTTTAACAGCGGATTCCCATAGCAAATCTGTGAACGCAACAAATTTCCCATTGTAAAATGAAAACCGTGAAAATTTTAAAGTAATGACTGCGACAACATTTCCATAGCAAAGTCGCGAATGCGACAATATTCTTATTGTAAAGCTGTAGCCGTCTATTGTGACTGTCTTTAGCTGGCGAATTCACACCTTTACGCGACAATATGGACTTTAGCCAATGACCCCCTAAGAGTTTTCTATTTTGAGTTTTGATGTTTCTTACTGTTTGGCACAGTTTCTAATGATAAACAAGGTCTATCGCCATAGCGTTTTCTAATCGGCGCAGAGGAAAATCCCTAATCCCATATTATATCTGGAACAAACAAATGTTTAACTTAATTGCCTGCAGATCGTGCAGGATTTGCGTTTGTTCAAAACAACTGAAAAACGAAAGGCAAAGTAGAACAGCATAGAGAGGGGCGCTCACAGCATATGGAAGAGCTAAATATCTCCTTGCGCGTCTCCTAACTAAAAATTACATTTAATTAAAGGATAATCTTGTTCTGTGTGTAGTGTACATAGTAATTAAGTACATTTAGGCTAATTAAATACGAAATCTTTTATACCTTAGCAATATGGTATCTCTCGGTGTGGGAAAGCAAGACGTTCCGCTGGATTCCATTTGCTAATTGCGACTTTTTTTATCTCTAGAATTTTGTTTACACAGTGGATTTTTTATTTTTTTTATTTGGCGGTGCTGAGTGTTGACATTCTGAACCTTACCGCGTTCAGACGTGATCTTGCTTTTATCTCATCAAGAATTCTTTTTTTTCATCCATTGTTATTTATTTTGCTTTTGTCTTTTGGCTACATATAATCACCACCCTCTACTTTAAAGGGAAAATGAACCCCCCCATTATCGTCAAGGCTGTTAATATAAGCCTCTGTGTCAGCGAAGTTACGATTCAGAAGTCGTAAGGTTTCAGTTACTATGCCAAATCATTTAATTGATGTTATTTTGTAGATATGGATACATTTCTATTGTTAAGGATTCTGTTTTTAGTCTGGCCCCATTAACCCTGCTTGGTGTGTTTATTAACATCTGATTGGACTTGGCATTGTATAAGCTGCAGTGAACATTCTAACCAGCACAGTTACAACAAACACGGGCAAATCAATGTAAAGATGCATTTTATGCACTTTCATTCAGAAGTAAAAAGAAATATTTTTAAATAAAGGCTGGTCAGGATGAGGGCTGGTCCAAATATACAATTTCATAGATAGCTTCCATTATTGAACTACACTGGTAAAAATAAAAAGATATTAAAAACTTTCCTTATATTAAGTTCCGCCATTGTAGTTACAGCTTCATCTGGACTGTGATTTGCGTCAGCCGAAGCGCTGTGAGCTCTACCACAATGAAGACAAATTACAGTCCGGATGAAGCTGTGACTACAACGGTGGAACTTAATATAAGGTAAGTTTTTAATATCTCTTTTTTTTAAAACTTTAGTTCTTCTTTAACATCTAAAAATACAATTTACCAGTGCTTCTCTTGGAAAAGGGAAAGATATTCCATTATTGATAGGGCTTGGAACTGTTTCAAGGCACTGCTCCTAAGAATTGAAAAGGAGATGTTCAATCAAAAACCTTTTTTCCCAGTTGACACAAGACTGGTCTTGTCTTTCGTAGGTCTCATCTATCAGATGATAAACACAGCTGTGTTTATATATGTTACATCACCGTCACATAATAAAGCTCATTATAATCCTTTATTATAGCCGGGACATCATAAAATTTGGTGGCAGTTACACAACCTGCTCTTACTACTAAAAATCCTGAATAATATAAAACTTTTTTAGCGTTTCTTTCATTTACTCCTAATAATTATTATCGTGAAGTTATCATAAAAGGCCTATTGAATGTTTGGGTCTACAGAATATTACAGAAAATGGTACCAAAAAAAAGTGAAATGCAGGTTTACTCTTCAAACCACATCTTTACAGCTACATATGATTCCCTGATTGGCCTCGTCTAACTAAGCATTGTGTTTCACAGTCTGAGAATTGCTGCTCTACCCCTGTCAGAAGAAAGAAGTATTCCCTATGGGAGTTCATTCACATGATATACTGTAATCTTCCCCTTGTTGTTGCTATATAATTGCCATAGCAGAGCAATATCTATTTGCAGTTCATGGTAGTTCATACAAAGCTGCACTTGCCATCATTAAAATAATTCCTAGGAAAGACCAGCTTCCCTTTAGTATTCTTTAGAAAGACAGAAATCTTAGAATCAGAACTTCTGTAATTTTAAGAACTTTTGTATGACTAGGGTCAGTGAGATCATATTTGGATGGACAAAACCATCTTAAAATATAGCCCTACATCCTTCATATATCATAAGGTCTAAGAGGCAAACTCATTAGAACCATCATTGGAGACCATCAAAAAAGTGGAGTCATCTGACTCTTGCTTCAAAATCTTTAACTAATTCTGTGTATTTAATTTGGGGGATCTAGAAGTCAATAGTGACAAACATATTTTGTAAACACCCCCTTTTGCTTGACTGTGTGTGACACAATACAAACAAAATACAAAGTCACTTTATATTATGTAGTTGTGATTAAAGGTCCAGTAACTCTTATTTTAAGTGGCTTGGCAGCTATTCCTGAGTAGCGCTGGTAACAATCTTTATATCTTTTGTATTATTTTGAGTTTTCTCCTTTGTGATTACAGCCATTTTTTATCTTTTACAACCAGCAAATAAAGACAACACAAAGCATTAAAAATGAGTCATTAATCTTGAAAGGTGACATTTTTATACCTGGAGAGGAACCCGGGTTTTACTATAATGCATTGGTGGAAAAGTATTCCAGGAGACGTCCAGCCAAAAGGCATTGATTTTTGCATACATGTAACACATTTTAAATCAAGACATGACCAAGCTCTCATATTTCACTCAGTTTGCATACATTTTCCTCTAAAAAAGTGAACAATTTGACTAGAATTAATCACTTTAAATTACTTTTATTAAAAGTCATCTTTCTGAACCCCAAACAGTTCATATTTCTTCTTCTTCCAGTCCTAATATTGAAAGGGAAATTTGCCTCAGCCTTAGTCACCTTATCAAAGGTTCAAATAACTGTTACTTTAACCTCCTACCATGTTTAAATTGCTGATTTATTGATGAGATAGTGTCAGGCCTCAGCTGCTCTTTCATATTAAAAATGATTTAGTTGAGAATGATGCAGACGACTTTGTTCCCTTGATTTCACTTATCCATAAAATAATATACCGTGTTTTAAGTGTCGAATAAAGAATGTTTAACCTAAGAGCCAACGAGATGCCTCATGGTGGTGTTGCTGAGTTAATAAAATATTATGCAGTTGACTTTGTTATAACATCCACTGCAAAATTGATTTTCTTTGCAATGTACCTGAGTATAACAAGGTGCATTTTTGGTTATGAAATGCAGTATATTTCTTATGGGTTTTGGTGGGAGACTTGTTCTGTGTTTGTTTATTGGGAAGGTGCCGGAGGGAACTTACTATTGAACCAAAGCAAAGAATTGCTTTTTGTTTCTTTATAGTTTTGACTCATCAAGAAAACAACCATGTTGAAAATAACTGTGTAGAGCTGTAAAGATCTTCTCTTATTCTAGGACAAGGCTGTGTGGAATTTATTGTGTGTAACTTGAGGTGTTTATAACTTGGCACAGTGTGTACCGTTGAGAGTAGTATGGATTTTATGTAGTGCTGTACATTCTTCAGGCAGACTTAGTTTCTACCCTAAAGAATTGTTCGCCTTAAAGGAACCCTCACAAAAGTACAAACATCCATCAATGGACGTTTAATAAGGTTTTCTTCTTTTTCAGATTTATTTTTATTTTCATTCAGCCATTCTTTAATCTGCTTTTTCAACTCATCCAATCAATCACACTGCTTGATTCCTGGCAGAAATAAAACCATATGTAGATGTAATTCTAAGGAACAGTCCCTCCCTTGCTTTGTAGTTTGGCATTTATTTTAGGTTTATTTGATTTATTTATATTTCAGCAACATATTTATCAAGCTCAACCAGCCTCCATAATGCCTCAGACACTACAGAAACTCAACACATAACCAGGCACATGTTAGGCTGCAAAGTCCACTCGGGAAGGTTATCATCATAGAAGACTTTGTGGGGCATCTAGGTCAGTCACATGACTCTGATTAGGGAATCAATTTGATGGAACTTGAAGGAACATCTCACACCTTCTTGTTTCCAGGGGCTCTAGGATATCAATAGTCGGACTTGCAATTAGATTAATTGGAAGTTCACCATTACAAGACCAACTAAACAAGGTTAGTGGATATCATGTTCTTCTTCCTGAATGCTCCTAGGTTCCCCCTCAAGATGCACACAATTTTAGAGAATAAGCTGGAGTAGAGTTTGGCAGCAATGTCATTATTACGCTCACAGCATATTTCAAACCCAGATACACCCCTTTTCACTTGAAACATGTGGGCTTAATAAAGATATTTCTATCAAGCAAGGGCTCCAGTTCTCTATTTGATTTTGCTACAAATGGTATTAACAACTATCAGCATTTTTTTTTACCGGAGCTGTGGAAGTCTTAGCTACCAATCAACAGTTTCTCTGATATAAATGAACTATAATAATGGAAGCCAACCTCCAGTTGGTTGCTATGTGTTACTAGACCTCATTAAATTAATTCTTCTGTTGATACATTCCCACCATGTGCTTTACATTTTCCAAAACTGTAGAAATCAGGCAGAGTTGACAATTGTACTTCTGACATCTGATATTTTTCTTTAGAAAATAAATTATCATTCATTTCAGGCTCTCCTCTGGTCTATGAAACCACCACTGAGGGTGTGAATGACTAAATTGAATTCACCTTGCTACAGTTCGAGTCGTTTCTCCAAAACACTTGCAAATTTGCTTCTCATTATTGACTAAGTGGCAAATTGACTGGTTAAACAAGCAGACAGTAGCATTCGCTGTCGGACGCATTGTGTGGCGCAGTCAGTTGGACAGAAGTAGAATGCAGAGCCCTGCAATCAACTCCCCAATTCGCCAGTCTGAAGTGGCGAAGTCAAGCAGGGGAATTCGGAGCAGTACATCTAGTCACATTCGCACCCACTCCTCCGCTTAGTCACTAGTAGAAGTACCTGTGCACGCAAAATGATGCAAAGTGCTCTGTAAGATCGCTATTATTGTACTTGCTTACATCGGTTGCGTATTCACCACATCACAGAGTTTGCTCAATAAGTGAACAAGGGGAAGTGGCGAATAGATATAAATTTAGAGCTTTACGCGACTATTCAGCCTTTAGTGAATAAGGCCCTTAGTTGCTAGGGTCACTCATCCTGCAGAAAAGCAACAACATTTATGGTGCTGAAGAGCCATAATCGTGTGGCAAGATTACCCCGTTTATATAAAGTCAATAGCCAGGAGAGAATTGCGTACATGTAATTATGTTTCACGGACCCCTGTTTTCCAAAATTACAAGGAATGTCCTGAGACCATCCACCCCATGGGAGTTTTTCCCATCATGCCATTTCACCAAGGTCAGAAGCATATTATCCGTGAGAAGCGTAATGGTTTCATTGCAGGCTTTGTACTGTACCTCTGCCTCTCTGTTATTAACCCTGCTGTTCGCAGTTTTTTTAAAGACGTGCTGTGAAGATATGAGCTACAAGGGACTATCCTTTCTAATCTGTGTAAAGGAAGCAATTTTTCAGGGGGTCATTTAGTAACTTGTCTTTCTTCTCATCTACTCTATCAATTCCCCTACCGCTTACAGATTTCATAAACTTATCCGACACAATCTACCCACGCCATTTTATAAGGAAATAACGGGTCTATGTACAGAAATGTACAATGCAAAAGCACAAAAATTCGCAGGTTTTGTTTAAAAAGAACCAACCGAAACAACCTTCATAATCTGCCGTTTGTCATTGTATTCACATGCTGCTATTGCTGAATAGAATCAAAGGGTAAATAATGAGAAGCAGCTTTATATTTTTAGGACCTCATTGAATAAAGGCTGAATTGTTCCTTATTGCTCTGAATTTGCATCGATTCACCACTTTCCCATGTTTTCTTATTGAGCAAACTCTCCGAAGAGGCGAATACACGACCAATGCGGGTAACTACGATAGTAGCGATCTTATGGAGTTCCTCTAATTATTTTGTGCGTGTGCACTGGTATTTCTACAAGTGACTAAGTGGAGGAGTGGTGTTAAGGTATGAATGGGACCACATGTACTGCTCCGAATTCCCCTGTTTAACTTCACCACTTCAGACCTTCAGACTGGTGAATTGGGGGGGTTGATGGCAGGTCTCTGCATTCTAATAAAGATTCCCCATAGTGAGGGTGGCACCCAGGAAGTACAGATTCCCCATAATGAGGGTGGCGCCCAGGAAGTACAGATTCCCCGTAGTGAGGGTGGCACCCAGGAAGTACAGATTCCCCGTAGTGAGGGTGGCACCCAGGAAGTACAGATTCCCCGTAGTGAGGGTGGCACCCAGGAAGGGAGATGATGTGCGATTAACTGAGATTTAGTGATCTGTAGAAGCCACTTGATTTCATAAAGGTTAAAATCACTCAATAACTGATCTATTAATCAAATTTGAGCATAAGATTGCACAGGAATGCCTTACCAGGCATCTCTCTAATGACCTAATGGAGCTTCACCCTGAATCACCTACTGACAAACCAGGTTGGCATTGCAGCTAGATATAATAAAGGTAGACAAGATAATTAGCTAATTACAAAGGCATGTTAGGCTCAAGCTGGCACTGAATCTCACACAAAATCAGAATGGCAAAGAAAGAGCGATGTCTACTATAATTTGTGTTGACATTTGTTGTAGTCATTATTGAATTTCATTGTAATCACACACACGTTATGTGTCCTCCTGATGGTGTACTTACCTACTCTTGGCAGCTTTCTGATTGGAACAAAGAGCAGAGACAATTTCCACCAATCAGCAAGAATAATGTTGGGGAGATGTGCCTAATATTCTCTTTGGAGTATACATCTCTAGGGTAGGTTGGAATGGAAGGCTAATCTGAAACATTCCTTACTTAGTATATTATAGAGGGGAGCCTGCCAATGGTAGAAGGGTTTTTGATGAAGTCCTGCCAGACTTTCTGGATGCTAGTCAAATTAAGATGTGGTGTTGTTTCTGATTTTCACTCTAAACAATTAGGAGAAGATCCAATTGGAAGGGTAACCAATCAAAGTACAAGTTAGGTTGGATTCTTTGGTCTGATTTCTTTATATGGGTGGCACAACATTGGCCAATGTCTCAGGAATCCATTAATGGTTCCATTATTGGGTTTAATAGGCAAGATTTGATTGGATGGGGATAAATTCTGTGTTGATTAGCCAGAGGAGGCCAGGGCAGTATCATGACTTTTTCAGACACTTTTTAAAGGGTGTCAGACCCGAAACCTTGTGCTGTGTATCTGCACTATTAATAAACACAGAATACCCCTACTTTTGAATCGAACCATTGACATTCTGCTTTCTCCTTTACTTGAGCATTTCTGCATTTAAGAGGTAGAGCAGGATTCTGTGCTTTCCACTGATTCTTACCGTATCATTATCTTTACTGATGGACACAGGTCAAGACTGGAAAATGAATCAAATTTATGTGCATGAAAGCAATCTAATCATTTGTACAGAAATGTCGTCCTTTATATTTTTGGAGAGCAATGTAGAAGTGTTTTAATCTAGCAGATTAGTGGGATATTTACTAAAGTTAAAAATGTATTGACTAGTACACTGGAGAAACATATTTAAATCAATATCACTGTTTTTGCCTATTTACAAAGACAATTTTCATTGCCTAGAAGTGTTTGCCTGCTGTAGGCTGGTGTAAACTCAATATTCACTATATTAGGGAATATTGCGTTTACACCAGGTGAGTGAAATTTATTGAAATCGGAAATTACTGATGTCGCAATATCGAACGTTTTTACCGATATCACGATATCGAATGGTTTTACCGATATTGTACATTTTTACCGATATCAATATCAGAATTTTACCAATATTGGAATTTACCAATATCGCGATATCGAATTTCGGCCGAACCATTGATTTCAATGGCAGAACGGCCAAAATATCGCTATCACGATATCGATATCGGTAAATTCTGATTTTAATAAGTTTCACCAGGAGTTAGTCCTGTCACTTACTCACAATGGATAAAGATTTCCTAATGAAAAGGATAAGGATATCATTGTGTAATGGAAGGGGAATCTAAATAGAGAAACAATGCAAAGTGTCCCTGTTAACTGATCCATATTTATCCCTAACCATTTATCGAAGAAATACAATTTTGGATCCTTTATAAAAGATTGAAATCGAAAAGTCCAGGGAAATGGAAGTCAACAGTGAAAAAGGATGAAACTAATCGAAATGGCCAATATGGTCTTAGTAAATGTCCTCCATCATATATGACCTCTCAATGCAAGACTGCATAAACTTCTACAATATACTATTCTCCAGCTATAAATAAACTGCAACTCCCTCCAACCTCAGCCAGACACAAGATTTATTTTTGATGTTTGGTTTGGTTTTGGAACACATTAGTGGCCTCATTGTCAAAAAGTCCGAATAGTCATGTACAGCTGTGAATTTACCTCTATTTGCCTCTTCCCCATGTTCCCTTATTGAATAATCTCTGCGAAGTAGCAAATACGCAATCAATTCGAGCGACTCCGCTAGTCGCCATCTTACAGAGCATCACACATCATTTTGTGTGCGTGTGCACAGGGACTTCTACTAGTGACTAAGTGGAGGAGTGGGTGGGAAGGAGTGAATGTGACTAGATGTACTGCTCCAAATTCACCTGTTTAACTTCTCCAATTCAGACTGGGGAATTGGGGGGCTGATGACAGGCATCCAGTGTTGTGTAAGGCAACTATTCATTCAAAAGTAACAATGGCGACTGTGACTAAGTGACAACATGACCTAGGGACAAGGTAACATAGCAATAGAATATACACAGAATACAGTTAGTGGGATATGGTGAGACTGACGTCACTGCCCTTCACTTGACTAATTCTCCTCACTCCGCATGACTTCTCACCCTACTTCTACCCACCTGACTGCGCCACACTATGCATCCGATAGTGTTCGCCACGGTCCGTTTGTTCGACAAGCATATTCTCCGCTTAGTCAACAGTGAGAAGTGAATTAGTGTCTATTTTGGCGATGCAACTCGAATGGGAGCGAAGTGAATTTGACAGGTGAATTCATTCTTTTGAAAATAAGGCCCTAAGAAATCAGTTATGACATAATTCATGATTCCTTTGTCCAGTGATAGATTCAACAGAATTTTACATCCTTGCAGTCCCCTATATAAATACACAGAATGTAATATAGAATATAAATATTGTTATCCTCCATTCTCTGCTGGCAAAGTTTAGTTGGCAAAGATTTCTTTGGCTGATTGCTGCAAACTTTCCGCTGCTTCAATAACGTCCTTTGGACAGTGCTTAACGATCTGACGTGTGATTTATGCAGAAAGATTGTGTCTATCATAACACTGTCTCCTAGCGGAGGCTGCAATAGATGCGAGACAGTGTGATTTATCATCGAGACCTTAACTCTGCGGATGCCAACACAGCAAATATGGAATGACCCAGAGTCTCAGAAAAATGTGAGAGTGCATCTTGGCGATAAGCAGTTCTGGTGGGTGTCACTGGGAAAAGAACACTGTCACAGAGCTAATGTATTATAAAAGTGGCAAACCTTTGTGATAGGCAGGGGGATGGGAAGAAGAAAGTCTAGTTGCATTGCTCTGTTTTCTAATCTAATTTTTCATTTAGAAACCTGAACGTAGAGTACAGCTTGCGGTTACATCTAATGGATACAACTAGCGGATACAACTAGCAGATACAACTAGCAGATACAACTAGCGGATACAACTAGCAGATACAACTAGAGGATACAACTAGCGGATACAACTAGCGGATACAACTAGCGGATACAGCTAGCGGATACAACTAGAGGATACAGCTAGCAGATACAACTAGAGGATACAGCTAGCAGATACAACTAGAGGATACAACTAGCGGATACAACTAGCGGATACAACTAGCAGATAGAACTAGAGGATACAGCTAGCAGATACAACTAGAGGATACAACTAGCGGATACAACTAGCGGATACAACTAGCGGATACAGCTAGCGGATACAGCTAGCAGTTACAACTAGCGGATACAACTAGCGGATACAGCTAGCGGATACAGCTAGCGGATACAACTAGCGGATACAGCTAGCGGATACAGCTAACGGATACAGCTAGCGGATACAGCTAGCGGATACAGCTAGCGGATACAGCTAGAGGATACAGCTAGCGGATACAGCTAGCAGATACAGCTAGCGGATACAGCTAGCGGATACAACTAGAGGATACAACTAGCGGATACAGCTAGTGGATTCAGTCAGAAAGACCAATGGGGAGTTATTGACTAAAGTAAGAATTTGACTGTCAAATTCTTAAACAATAGATTCCCATAGCAATTCCGCAACAAGATTCCCATAGTAAAGTCATGAGTGCGACAGTAGCTGTCTATTGCGACTGTCAAGAGCCAGCAAATTCACACCAATACACGACAATTCAAACTTTAGTCAATAAGACCCTTAAAGTCAGCACTTACTGTAAAAAAAAATTTCCCTCACAGCGCCAAGATTTTTGGGTAGAAAATTTGTTATTATGTTTTTCACTAATTTATTATTTTTTTCGCATTGTGTATAAACGCTTACGAGAGGGTTTTTTGGCCCAGTGACTAATTTAATTTTTTTTTGCCTATATTATGTGAAATATTGGGTTTTATGTCGGTCTGGAACGGAAACAGACGTTTCGACAATAATAATCACTTCTTGTTTTAGAAATTGATACGTTCAAAGAAAAGACGCACGGGGCTAAAAAATGAAAATCTTTTGTAAAATCAATAACATAAAAAGAACTGAGTTTTTTAAAAAGATTTTTATCAAAAGGAAAAAAAGTGAAATCATTAAATTTTTTAATTAAATTGCGCAAAGTCACAAGGAAATTTATAGAGGTCATTTGGACCTCTTCACCACAATTCAATCTGTTTCACAATTTCTTTTCACCGCATTTTCTATTTCCCTCAATTTGTGTAGCACCGAATAAAGTTTATCGATCTTGAAAAAGATCGATAGTGATAAATATGGATGCGTTAATACCGCTACACTTTAGATTACTTACAGTGGCGCTCCTTTTTCATCGATATCGCTAATCTTCTCGATGGGGAAAAAATGTTCTAAACCATCTCCATAGGAAATAATGGGCTTTCCCCTCCCTCAACCAGCTGAACGCTTTTCAGTGATAAAAAAGGTCAGAACGGGCTTAATAAATGTCGATATCGTCAATATTGATGTTTTTGACCTAATGAAAGATATATTGATAAACCAAGAGAAAACTTTTGTGATTTTTAGAAACCTCCCCCATAATATTAAATATGTATTCTGACTGCCAAGGTTATCTATGACATTACTGATCAGGTGATAATAACAGTATGGTTTTACATTCCTATTCAAATCACTCTTCCCCCTACTGGAACATCAGGGAGGGCTGAACCATAACACAGCACAAGCCCAGGCTGCTGTTCTTGGTGCTGAACTAATTACATTGTTTATTTAGATTTGCCAGGATGATTAATGGACTGGCAACACTTAATATTTATTTCACTAAAAGGAAAAGGCTGTAAAATAAAGATGCAAGGAAAGTAGGAAGGGAGGAAACATGACTGAATCTTACTAGAAACCTCCATCTTATCTCTCTACAATGTGAGGATAACCGGGTGCATATTCACTAGAACCAAATAGATGTGTTTTACTTTATCTGATTCAGTTATAACACATGACACATACACAGAGAATGATGGGTAAAGGGGAGGGGCCTGAAAAAAGTAGATTATAGGAGGAGTTGTCATATATAGGTGTGTTTTACCATCACTGATTCTGTTATACCATTTGACACATGTAGTACGATTATCTTCCTTTGGAACAGCAATTCAAAATTTCCTTATTTAGGAAAAGATGGCTGGTCCCTTGGTACTTCCATCCTTAGTACCAAAGTTCATTTGATTGTTTTACCATCACTGATTCTGTTATACCATGTGACACATAACCAAATAATGATGGGTAAGTGGAAGGGGCTTACAACATATAGGAGGGGTTTGCCATATATAGATGTGTTTTACCTTTACTAATTCAGTTATATCATCATAGATACTCTCTCCTAGTATATAATAGTGCTGACTTCTATCTCTTCTCAAGAACAGATTAGAACTGCAACACTGCTTCTTTTGTGTCAGATTCACAAACGTAACCAGTAAATGCAACCTGTTAACTAAGCTACAGAATCCATTGTGGACTGATTAGCTGATAATTTTAGTTGACTATCAGCTGTAAAACTACCCGATAGCATAAAGCACGCCTGGCCCTAAGGATATTATTATGTGATTGGCTAAATGTTCCTCGGAGAGCATTGACATCTTAAATGTGTTAAAAGGCATCACTTAAATACAGACTATGTGCAAATTATACCACTTATGGTGATTACAGGTAATAACCACAGCCTGTTCCACCTGTCACCCTGACATCAGTTCTCCATTAGTCTTTAACAAGGACAGTCTCTAACATGTACAAGTGCCCATTCCCATCCTAGAGAAGGACAAGCTGGTTATCATAGCTGCATTAAGTGAGGAGCAGCCAGACATTTACCTACAATATATATATATACTATCTGTACTTAACCATTTTACAAGAAGTTTTAGAAGGAATTTTGTTAAAACTTTAAATAGTCAAGACAAATCACTGACTTCCTGTTTGGTAAAACAAAACAATTAATGGAGCCTGTGTATCGTTTAATCATGAAGCACGTCAAGTGTAGAAAAAGTAAATGCTATAAAGGACACAGCTAATGGCCAAATAATACAGAGTGTACAAATCTGAAATCTAAATGAATTAAATCTGAGCGTTCACATAAAGCTTTTAATAAATCCTTTAATGACGTCCGTCATCTTGAAACGCAGAGCGTTCACTGTACGTAGGTGTGTTTTACAGTTATACCAGGCACAGAGAATGACGAAGCTGGGTATGATTTTGTTACTGATTCCTAGGCTCCTGAATATAAAATCCCATGCTAAGTAAATCAACTCACTTAAAAATAAACAGACCAACTACATACATTACAGTGGGTTGAGTAAAATTTTCACATGAAATATCCCACCATTAGCACTCCCCTAGTATAGAAGATATATTTTAATATCTTCAATATCATGTCAAGCCAGAAGTCCAACAAGTTCCCATGGTTTAAATCTCCAACCTCACTATGGATAACAATATATTAATAACATAACTGCATAAGAAGCTATGTCAGTAGGATATGGCCGGACGCTTAAATCTACCATTCCAGAACATTCATTTAATTTAAAGAGGGGTCATGAACCATATAAAGCCATTTAAAAGCAGTGACTTTTATAATTCACATTCTACTGGCCTTCTAATGAATCAGGTCACTGAGTGAAGGGACCAGTCTTTTAACAGATGTTTCCCTATCGACTGTATATCCATATATGTAAGGGTCATCGTTCTGCAGTCAACCTCTCGCCCCGTGCTTTCAGGATTTACTGTTCTTCCCTAAGGACAATGCTGAGCAAGACCTCCAATGAGTCTAAATGCTTTAAATCACTGTTATTAGTTGTGAAGGGTACAGTAACTTAATGGGAATTACTGCAGAATAAAGGTTAGTAGACATCATTTCGTACCTTATCCGTCAAATTACAGAACAGGCGAAGGGTTTGCAGGAATTGCTGCCAGGGAACATGGGATTGGAGTGGCTGGAACACTAATCTCGTTCCTGCACACACAAAAACACCTTTGCAATTGTTAGAGGAATTAAAGGAATTAAGAACATTTGTTTGCCTGCTTATTTCAGAGATAATTTTGGAGACACATGAAGAAATTCAGAATAATTCAGCCGGGGTATAAAATGTCTCTTTGATTTCTCACCAATGTTATATGCTCTGTGTCTTAATTAAAAGCTTGGAGAGCGCTGCATTTCCAGGGAATTCTGGGAATACGTTTCTAAGCGTGTTTCTAAAGAGGCAAAACTTATTTCTCATTTTGTTATTTTTTCTTTTCAGGTTAGTTAGAGAAGTTTCATTTCTCTCTTTTTGTATTTTGCTTTGCAAATTTTCATTGAGTTACCCTCATCAAGGCTAAATTTCTACTTTGGGATGATTTTTTAGTTTTTGGGTTTTTTTTCTCATTTACCATATTGTAGTTTATAAAGATAAAAAATACATTTTTTGGCCTAAAATTTCAATAAAATTTGCCTGGCAGCCCAATGATAAACAGTAATTCTACCATTTTCACATTAAATGGACCATTGGGTTGTGTCTTCATTCCACTAACATAGAAGGAACAAGATAGTAGCACCTACTCATATGATTAAATAATAATTAAATATGAATATCAATGATGATCTAGTTCATGTAAATACCAAATGTAGATACACTGCAAATACATAAAGTTGGAGCTTTGGGGAGTGATTTAAAAATACCTCTACTGGGAATCTGTGCTGGTTAATTGTACATAATGCTGTTAAAGCTTTTTTTTGCATAGCTAGAGTTGATATTGTTGTAAGCTTAACAAGTGAAACAAGTATTCCCTTTCTCTAGTCAGTTATAAATTTTATGTTACATTCATGGCTGGTCTTTATGATTTGTTTGTCTTTGTTTCTAACATTCCATTTAAAGACTCATGCTTTCTGTCAGGGTTAGACAGTCTGGGCAGAAATTTATAAAGGTTTCCTTCCATTGAAATAGGATCGAAAAACATCTTTTTGACATAAAAAAAATATTAAGAAAAAGGGACTTTCAAAATCGAGTAAAAAAATCTTTTAATGTAGAAGACACTGTCGTCATATAAATGTAAACTGTTTCTCCGGTGTTAAGTGGCTGAAATAAATGTATATTAATATCCCCCCAGTGTGTATAATAAAAGTTATTAGAAAAAGTAATAAAAAAAAGCTTAAATACTGGTGTTTGAAGTAGTTTGTAAAAATAAATTAATAAACATGAAGCTTTGATCACGTACAAAGATCTTGTTGATTCAGTAAACAACAGATATTAAGCACAGGGGCTAGAAAAGGGAAGTATGGAGAGAGAGATCACTGATTTTGGCCAACGGGATTATTGTCCCTAAGTGAGTTGATGTTAAATAATTAACATATCATCCACATGACTTGCACATTCCATGATCCCAGGTGGTCAACCGTTAGAATACATTAAATCTAACTAATTCAGAAAAGAAAACCAATAAGGGAAACTGTTTGAAGATTAAAGTGTTTTAGCTAGAAGAGAAACCGTGAGATGTTCTAGAGATTTTCCTCAGCAACCACAAGACTCTTGTTTACTAAAATTTCCATTACTTTAATTTAAAGGGAATCTATGTAATTAAAAGAGATGGGAGCCTTTATACAGATACACAATAAAGGGGTCTCAGTATTTTGGTAGCTGCAAGTTTAAGAAAAGGGGATTGGATAATACAGTTAGTTACTAATGGACATATTTTCAGTTTGGGGGGAAAAAAAAGACAAAAATATAGGGTTATGAATATTTAATATATGATAGATTGTACTTTACTGTCCCCATATAAACATAGAGATTTTGATTGAATACAGATAGAGCAGACTTGGTCTCAGCATCTGATATCTACACTACACACATCAAATCATTCATTTCAATTTGCTTGTTGTTCCAAACAGAGATAATGGCAATGAATTGAATCATAAAAATGTTAGCAGTACATTAGTATCATTGGCTTTTAATACATATTGAATGATATCCAAGTGGGTTTAAAGGAAAACAAATCCGGTCTACTCAGAAATATGGCCATGCCAACATCTTCAAACTGAGGTTCCAACCTATTTCTACTCCTACTCCTACTGAGATTCGCAGTTATATTACATAGTAATATAACTTATTCAAATAGTTTATAATATAGTAACATAGTAACCTAGTTTATATAAGGCTAAAAAAGGCACAAGTCCATCCAGTTCAGCCTGTTTTCTTGCAATGTTGATCCAGAGAAAGGCAAAAATCCCATGAGGCAAGAGCCAATTATCCTCCCATTAGGGAAAAAATTCCTTCCCGACTCCAAATATGACAATCAGAATAATTCCCTGGATC
>WMED01009237.1:0-16429 GCA_019650415.1 Pipa parva | reverse complement strand
GAATCGCTGGAAAAAAAATCGATACATCGATTACATCGATTAATTGTTACACCCCTAATAGATATGCTAATGGTTTAAGTAAGGGCATCCCAATAATCTGATCTGCACAGTTCTTTTGAAGTATGAGACCCAGTCAAAGATTAAGTTTTTAAATAGCAATTTTTTAAAGAAAGTCTACTGTGATGAAAGTTGTAAATTCAAAATTATAAATGTTAAGTAAAACAGGAATGTTTTAAAATGCTTTTGGTATGTTATTCTGTTAAGATTTTCAGTTTAAAAGATCAGTGTCAGGCATAATGTAAACCCTATGCCGGTAAGGTCACTATCTTTGCTAATCCTCTACAATCTGACTTGCATGTACTGGTTCCATGAGCTGGAACATCTCGCCTTGTCTTAACTGTCTCAAACACAAGGGGGTAAGCCTTAAAAATGAGTAGTTGCTGTTATGCTGCTGGAATGAACATGCCTATCAGTGAGGAAAACATACAGGTAAGATTCGCCAAGCCAAGGCTAAGAGCTTTTTACAAACACAGGCAGGCAAAGCTACTGAATGACTGTACAAATGCATTGAGATAAATACAGCATTTGTAGTAGAGTACAATTTGTCTTATCAAATTGTTTTAAAGCTCTAGTTTCCCATTAATATTTGCTTTTCTTTATAATTTGGTTAAGAAACACTCATAGATTTCTCAATTATTATTTTACAGGGGACAGACACTATAGAGTCCATAGATTCTACATACTGTAAGTATTTTGTTCAATTAAAGAAAAATACTTTTGACTAATTTAAAAAAATGAACTAGTAAATAAGGAGAGAGGAGTTTGAAAAAGTGTCTATCAACATTCCGAGCAAATATAAAACCGTATTTCAATACAGTGTTGTAATGCTATGAAAGTAAAATAGTTTCATATAAAAAAATTTTTAAACAAAAGTGATAGATACATTTTGGGGGTGAAGGGATGTTAGTTCAAAAGTATCCACTACTACTACAGCAGTGCAGTTCCTCTGACAGCCACTGCAATTTTGTCATGGTCTTCATTTTTTTTTATGTTGCTTTTGGCTGTGTTTTTATTTGGCAGTTTTAAAGTGTAAGTAAACCCTGTATGTTAAGATCTATTTACCTACTGTCAAGCAATAGATCGATTAAGAAATTCCCGACACATATCCCTCTGCAATTGCATTGTCTCAGTGAAGTGCTTCCTGCTATGGGCAGTATATAGTTAGACACGCCCCCTCTAACTGACTTTTCTCTCCACAGTGGAGACTGTCCACTGTGGAGAGGACATGTTTTATCTGTGCATGCTCAGGGCTATATATAATCAGGCTTTTCAGATAGAGGGGGAGGAGGAATTTTGTCTCTGTATAGTTTGTGATGTCACTCGGGGGCAGGGCTTATCAACACTGCTCAGGAAGAGTTTGTACACAGAATGGGAAGGGGGAGCAAGGCTGTTTGATTAAGAGGTGAGAACTCCTGATCCCAAAATTTTTATATTTTAATGTTTAAGTTTGTTTATACTTTATAAATGTAAAATATATGTATAGTTTTGTCCATAACTTTCCTTACACTTTAACGTGTTTTATGAAGAGCAATGTACCAGATTTTCATGTTAAAAGGACTAATATAAAAAAAAGCCCCAAATGGCATTTACATACATGCTTATAAAATTTCTAAACTACTTGAACTATGAAGATAACATTTTACAATCACTCCATGTATTATACTTTTGCCCCACATACAGTAGTTATTCAGTTTATATTTTAATTAGATTTACCCTACATTTTAAACATTGCTAATTGTGCTGTTTAAAAGAGAAAATAACTTTTCATACTGGCAGTTATAAAAAATTATATAAATAGAGAAAGCGCACTGTAGTTTTAGAAAACTGCTATTGTGCTTGCTCTATTTGCCAAACACAAAAACATAAAGTGAAGAGCAGTTAAAAGAGAATTTGCAAGTTACTCAGTGCAAACACAGCCCTGGAGCATTAGTGACCAGTAAGTCTCCCTCCACTTTGAAAATCACCCCTGGAACTAACATGCTTGACCACTTGGTTGATCCTATTCTCAAATGATAGGTTTGGGTTTGCTAGTGTATGCAAGTTATTAAATTTCATTGAGCTCACTGTTCCAGGAGGTGAGGTATTAATCTTTTTCAGGTCTTGAAAGAGAAAATGTCATACAGAAATAATTGTATAAAAGCTGACAGATAAATCAATTGAATAAGAAATTGGATAGTTTTACTATAGCAAGAGTTAATTGAATTGATAACTTATGTCAGCAAGCTTCTGGTCAATAGAACTGTCTAAATATGAAGAAAAAACAGAAGTAAATAAATATGGCAGTCACAAAATACTTTTATGTTGTAATGGACTGTACAACTTTCTTACTTTATATTTTGACCTACAACACTCCATGACAATCACTAAAGCTTTGCATATGGTAACATAAAGCATAGTTGAGACTAGACTAACATACTTTGAAAGCATAGTAACACCAAAAAATAAATTCCCTAAATACATTTATATATCCTATTCTATGCTCAGAAAAAATATTTTTGTAAATTGTTTTTAAGTGTTCTTTTAAAGGTTTGGTTGTTCTAAAGCAATACATGGATATATAGTCTAAAGTTAGATAGACTATGATAAAGGGTTTTTCAGTTGTAAACCACATGCACCACTAGAATAAGAGAAGTTGTACTGATCAAATTCTGCTAAGATGGAAAAACATAGCTGAAGGTATTTGATCTGTTATGAAATCAAATATCTATAGAATAGAATGGAAGTTTGGTTCTAGAATACAATGTATATCAAGTGAGATTGAGATGCGACTGTAGTACAGAAATCAGTACAGATAGTAATAAATTCAATATAGATATAATAATACAGTAAATATAATAAATATACATAATACATATACATGGAATACAAGCAAGTATGGGATTGATGAGTGGTGAGAGAGGCAGAGGCAAGGTGATTGTGTGTGTGTGTGTGTGGGGGGGGGGGGGGGGGGGGGGGGGGTTATGATAGTGTCCAAGTGTAGAGAGGTTTTAGCCTTATAATGTAGTCAAGGAAGAAGCTTTTTCTTAACCTGTTGGTGTGATACTTTATGTATGTATAATTTTATTTATAAAGCGCCAGAAATTTACGCAGCGCTGTACAATTCAGCGATACAAGTACAATACAAACAAGGGAAAAGTGCATTAAACAATACAAGTAAAATATAACAAGGATAGATCAAATTATGTGCTAGGTAGTGATTGACACAAGAGGTTGGAGGTCCATGCCCCAAGGAGCTTACAATCTGGGAGGAAGACTTACATACACAGATAGGACAAAAGAGCTGTGGAGTCATAGGTAAATACAGTGAATAAATAGATAAATACAATAGATATATACAGATATAAAAGATAAAAAATTGTGGCAGTAAAGGATACTAAAGCTCATCACACTAGTCAGTTTCTCCAGGCCTTAGTGGAAAATGTTCTGGACGATTATGAACTCAAAAAAGATCAGTGTGTTCGGAACTGGGTAAGTACTATCGACTTTCATTGAGCCGCATTTTTTTTTTCACACTAGCGTATTATGTGCTGCACAAAATACGCCTAGTGTATTATGCACTATGCATAATACACTAGCACAGAGGTCAGCAAAGTGCGGCTCGTGAACCACATGCGGCACTTTAGCCGCTTTTTTGATATAGAGCGCATCTCCCAAGCCCCGCTCATGACCTCCACTTCTGATTGGCTGTTGGCAGGTCGTGATCGGGAGAGTACTGTCCTCATCCATTAGTTTTACGGATCAAAAAAAATTGTCGTCACTGGAAGAGGGAGCGAAATGGCTCCCTCTAAGTTTGCTGACCCCCTGCGCTAGTGTGAACCTAGCCTGAAAAATATTGAATTAACATAATTGGTTTATTTTGTGTATTTACATATATGAAATTGTTATAAAATTCTACAGTATCAAGGTTCTCATAAGTTGCTGTTTTCTTTTTAGCACACAATGAAGTTGATAATCGGAGATTTGAGCCAGAAAAGTGTTTTGGAAATCAAAGAGGTACTTTTAATTACCATTTATAATTATATTTAAATAGTATATAGTGTATAGTGGTAGAGAGGTTCCAGCCCTAGTCTAAAAAAACACTAGCCAACCAGATGGAGTTTAAAAATTGGAACATGAACAACCAATCAGATCTAAAGGCTCTTGGAAGCTATGGGGAAGCATATGAACTAAAGCTGTTTGACTTTCACACCTTTGGACAAATGGACTGTGCCTGCAGGTTGAAGCAACTAGACTAGGCAGTTATAGCCTGGAAAGAGAGGAGTGCTAAGCTGTGGAGAATAGTAAAGCCTTTATTGATGGTGCCCTCTTTCCTTACAGACTGTTAGAGTGCTATTGCTGAATTGGAAGATGGTGGTTTGTAAGGAGACATTAGCACATTTTGTCTTGTCTAGTGCTTATGTGTAGAACTGATATTTGTGTATATTAAAGAATGCCAAATGCTGGAAAAAAAGCATCCACATAAATATTTACTTTCATGCTACTCAGAAGATATATTTTTGGATATTTAGCTTCTTGGTTATAGATTTAACAAGTGATACATTTTTCTTTTTCAGTGAATCGTCCAGGAAGGGGACGAGGCGTAGGCAAGTTTGATCGAGGTGACATTTTAAAATGTTTGAAATTTAGTATTTGATTTTGTGAATTTAAATGTATGAAAATGTTATAAAATTCTACAGTATCAAGGTTCTCATAAGTTTTCTTTGTAGCATATGATGAAGTTGACAATCGGAAATATGAGCCAGAAAAAAGTTTTGGAAATCAAAGAGGTACTTATAATTACGATTTATAATTATATTTAAAGAGAATATCTTGAAACTCTGTGCTGGTTTTTATTCTGTATTGTATTTGATGCTATTAACCTCATGTTTGGATATGTACCAGATTTAGTTCTAAATTAGGATCTTTTGTTTGCTGCTTCTTTTCTGCTTTTCACTGCATTGTTTTTTGCTAAGGCTATAGTAGTCTTTTTACCAGTAAGTGTTTTTCTGTCACAGTAGTAGGTCTAGAAAAGCTGCCCGTTTACTGTAATGTAATCATAGGGACTGCTCAAAGTGGTTGATTCACTTTTGTGAAAATAGTTATACTTGTATGGGTATAACGAAGCAGGAAAATAACCTATCAAACATGTTGCTTATTGAATAATCCTAAAGGAAACCTGCAATGGGTAAAATACTAACTTAAAGGGGAACTATAGTCAAAATAAATAGTTACATGAGCACAATTTATCTTTACCTCTGTAATCTTCTGTAAACAAGCTTTATTTATGTGGACAAAAGGTCAGCAAACTGCTTTACCCATTGACAGCCACCAATAGAAAGTACGGCGTTGCCTCTCTGTCAGTTAATTAATACCAAACTTTATACTGCTGGCAGTCGATGGGCTGTAGCGCTCCACCAGCCGGCACAATGGCAAGTGGAGCGCTTGTCCCGGTTTGGAGGGGGTCTGGTCTTGTGCCCTAAGGCACATGACGTTGACTCATGTGACCTGATCGGTCACATGAGCTAATAGAAAGCGCATGTAATCTGCGCTCCCAGCATTTGACGCTTGCAGGAAGCAGCTGTGGAGCCACGATGCCTGCTGGATGGGGTAAGTGAAACCCCCTGACCCACCACTGATGCCCCCTGGGCAAGAAAGGGTGTCTTTTGATACATGTGTGGTATCGTTGTAATAAGGAGGATTGGGGCTTTTAAAAAGAGTATAGTTTTACCAAGAAACCATACATTTTCTGTTAAAAATAGTGACAGTTTTAAGAGAAAAGATTAATTTCTCTCAATCTATTGTGGGACACAGGACCATGGGTAAAGCTCCCTCCCACTGGAGGCAGGACACTAGGATTTAAGAGACTCCTCCCTAGGGGCTTTACCCCTGAGCACAGGAAGACAATCTCCAGTTTTTAGTATCCTTTCTCCAAGGAGGCAGTGATTTGGTGTTGTGCAACATATTGAGTTTTTTCTGAATCAGAGCTGGTTTCCGACATCTGTGGGTAGTCAGGGGACAGTATTCATCTATGTTTCCTGTTCTCTACCTCCTGCGAGGGATTGGGGGAAAGAGTATATTGGCTCTGCTCCTTCCTTCTGTGCCTGCTCCACTCTGGCTGGCTTGTGTGACCTTTCAGAAATGTTTGCTTATGTACAGACTTGGGCACCCTCCACCTCTCCCCTGAACTGCCAGGCCGGTGAGTGTGTGATTCCAGTGGTCCCTGTGTAAACACATCACTGAAGGTATCCTAGGATACAAGCTGTTGCTAACTCCTCTGTGTGTCAGGTGTGAGATGGATTTTTCAGCTCCAATATGTCTTCCTGTTCAACTAGAAGCGCGATTACAAAAGGAGGACAGCAGGCTGCAAGGCAAGGTTTCTCTGTGCTGTTTAAGACTCTCTCTCCACCGCTCCCTTCCTCCTCTCCGGTGCCTACCTTCTTGCTTGGCCTTCCCTGCCCTGTCGCGGCCTTTTTCTAGCAGCCACATGTTGCCCGCGATCATAGATTGCTTCCTGCCGGCCGCCCCTTGACCCGCAGCTATAGCTGGATTTCGCGGTCGCCATTTTGGATTGCTTACTAGTTGCGATCCTTGAACCACAGATATCGCGGGACTTCGCGGCCGCCATTTTGGATTGCTTACTAGTTGCGACCCTTGAACCGCAGATGTCGCGGGACTTCGCGACAGCCATTTTGGAATATTTTCAGCTGTGAGTTGGTGTGGCCGCCATTTTGTCTGTACTGGGAAGCAGCGTGGAGCGGCAGACAGAACGGCAGCAGGTCTGAAGAGGCTCTTATGAGATCGCTGGGGCAGATGCAGGGACTCGGTTGCAGGCCAGTAAGCTTTCCTTTCCTTCTGGGGGCTGGGCACTAGAGTTCGGCTAGTAGGGGGAGTCTCCTAGCAGCACGAGAGCATTTCTGGGGCACTTCTCCCTTCATAGGGAAGGTTCCTTTGATTTTATATTGAGCTTTAAGTAAGCGTTCCTTTTATTATTTCAGTGCTAATTAAGATTAAATAGCACTATACTAGACTTTTATGCAAGTTTTCTGTCTCCCTTTTTAGTATCTATACTATTTAAGGTTGAGCATATTTCATACGATCTATTCTGGAATTTTGACTTGTCCTTTTTTAGTGTTTACACTAATTAAGTTGACTATCATTTTTAGGTGATTGTGGCAATTCCTAATATCTGACTAAGCACAATCAATTGCAGCCAAAACAAATTGGGGTACATCCCATATAAAGAAGTAAAAGAGAGGTGTAATTTTTTTCTTGGGACCTCCTCAGGTTGCTTATTTTGTTCCATGAGCCAGGATCATACTCCAGGGGAGAGCTGTCAGTCGGTAGGAGAGTCTGTGCCACTGTGGGCGCAGCAGCTTTCACAGTCTATCCAGGGATTAGCTGGACTACCTAGGGCTATAGGTGAGATATTGGACTGTTTTTCTACGGACCATACGAAATCGTCCCATAAACTCTCTCATCGTAAGCTCCTGTCAGATTTACGCTCCTCTACCTCTCTAAGTTTCCGTTCTTCAGAGGAGCAGGGAGTTAGTTTCTTCTCAGGTTGAGTATGATAGTGAGGGTGATTCTGATTCGGATTCTCTCCCAGAGTCGACAGAGCCAGTAGGTGACCTTATTCACAAGGTTCTAGAAACGCTAAACATTTCAGGTCTGCAGCCGGATACTGATCCCGCTAAAAATATTTTTAAGCGCGAGAGAAAGAGAACAGAGGTTTTCCCTGCTTATGAGCAGATCGACCAGATTATTCAGTCTGAGTGGGACAAACCGGAGTCAAAATTTCAGGCTTCTAAGAGATTTTCTCTTTCCTATCCTTTTTCTAAGGAAAATGTTGATTGTTGGACTATTCCACCAGTGGTAGATTCTCTGGTATCCAGATTGTCCAGACATACCACCATTCCGGTGCTAGAGTCAGCTTCCTTTAAAGAACAGATTGACAAGACGTTAGAAGGATTTTTGAAATCCATATTTTTTTCTTCAAGTACTGCATTGCGGCCAATCTTGGCTTCTGCGTGGGTGTCTAGAGCTAGTGAGAAGTGGATTTCTCAGCTTATAGACTTGGTCAAAGGCGATTTTTCTAAGGAGAATATTATGTCGATTGCTGTGCAGCTTCAGGAGGCTATATTATATCTGTGACGCTTCTTTGGATGCTGCACAGGTTGTGGCTAGGTCCTCAGTGTCTTCTATAGCGGCTAGGCGTCTGTTGTGGCTGAAGCACTGGCAGGCTGATAATTTTTCTAAGAAGACACTATCTTCCTTACCTTTAAAGGGAAAAATGCTGTTTGTTGCGGAGTTAGATAAAATTATTAGTCAGGGGGGATGTAGAAGTACTCTATTTCCTCAGAATAAACCCAGGCCTGGAGTGTTTGGCAGAAGGTTTAGATGGTCTTCTAGTTCTTTTAAAGGCAATCAAAGGCGTTCCTTTCGTGGGGCAGGAGGCTAGTTTCAGGGCTTTAATAAGTCCAAACCCAGGAGTAATTGGCGGGCCAAAAGACAGCCGCCTTCTTCCTCTTCTGGAAAGGGAAATTTGGCATGAAGGTTTAGCCGCCTCCGAAGGAGATGGTCAGGTAGGGGGCCGCCTATCTCGTTTCCAGGAGGCTTGGCTGCTTTATGTAGAGGAACAGGTGGGTGTTGGACATTATAACATCGGGTTACAGAATAGAAATTTTTCGGCCTCCCCGCAGAGATTCTTCCTATCCAGGGCCCTTGAACACCAAGAAAGAAAGATAAAGAACCACCTTGTCCACGTGAAACACCAGAAAAGGATCCCTGCAAGATAAAGCTGCCAGCTCAGAAACCCTTCTAGACGAAACAATAGCAATTAGAAAAACAACTTTAAGAGTCAAAAGAAGAAGAGACACCTCTGAAAGAGGTTCAAAGGGCGATTCCTGAAGGACAGACAAAATCAAATTAAGGTCCCAGACCGGAACTGGAGGCTTATATAAGGGAACATCAACATTAAATCTGGATTTTGAACAATTTAGGTTACCTCGGTTGCTTCAGTTTTTGCAGGGAGGTGTGGCTAAGGGGTTGAGCTTATCTTCTTTAAAGGTTCAGGTGTCTGCCTTGTCAGTTCTTTTTCAGCAGCGCTTAGCTTTGCTGGATGAGTTTCGCACCTTTTTGCAAGGGGTGGCTCACAGCTAAAAAGCAGAGACTCACCCGGCGCAGCCGCACGAACAGCCGATATCTCATTAAAATGCAGTGAATATTCATGCTCATGAATATTAACTGCATTTTAATGAGCTATCGGCTGTTAGTGCGGCTGCGCTGGGTGAGTCTCTCTGCTTTTCTTTCTAAGTGTGCAGAGCCGCTGCTTTATCCCACCTCCCGGAAGCTCCACAGGCGCCGCACAGGACCAAGCTGCAGAAGAAGAGGATTATCGGCAGTTATCGATATCGGGTAAGTAAAAAAAAAAAATCGCGATATTGTTTTATTTAATATCGCACACCCCTAGTCAAGGATGCCCTCAGTTGTAGGAATCGGCCACGAAATACCATATTTGACTGACTGGCTGGATGCACCTCGTTTGAACTTTCCTGGATTCTATTGAATTGATGAACTTTAATGGACTCTGTACTTAAGTGTCTTCATACCAAACCTCCTCCCTATTGGTGACTTTGTCTTGAATTTGTTTTTCTTTACTCAAAATGCATGTTAGTGTGAACAACCACCTCTGAGTTATCTTTGAAATTATTTTAATGAAAACTTTCTGCAGTTTTTCAAAATATAAATTTGGTCAGTTGTGGCAGTTATGTTTGATATTTATTCATTGTGCTCTAAAGTCGAAGAGTACCAAAATAAGCTAAAACTGTTGCTCTTAAATTGAGGGCATTTCGGGTTCATACTATCCCTTTGCTCTATTGATACGTTTAATGCACTATTAGTGCTTTTTCTATTATCTTGCGCTTCTCCCCATGTAGCAAGAGTTATCTTTGCTTCAAAATAAGCTCGTCTGTTTCAGATCATTTGTGGGGAAATTACAGTAATACCTCTTAATACTGTTATGCGAACAGTTTAAATTGAATCCAGAGTATTGGGTTTAAGGGTTTTGGTTTAGAAGTATAATAGTAGTAGTTTGCTGTGCAGCAATCTAGAAGGAGACCAGCAGATTTGTTATTTTAATAAGACATTCATGTAGTAATTCTGCAGCATCAGCACAACATTAAAGTGTAAGTAAACCCTATTTATAAGGTTTGCCCCATTGAAGTTTTGTAAAGTTTAAAAACGATTAATGAAATCCTCACTCACCTTCTCTCTCTGCAGCACTTGTAATCCCTCTGTAAAATAATACTGCTTCCTGTAATGGAGAAGTACACCCCCTTACCGTCTCGGTTTATAAACAGACTCCTTCCTAGTCGGAATTCACCCTGTTTCTGTATTTTCACTCGGCCTAGCTTGCCTAGTGTGCTGACGCCTATGGCGCTATGTCACACACCCCCATTTTAATATTGTCCAGTGGGCTGGTCTGGGACTTCTGGAGGGCCGGATTTGGCATGCGGGCCGTAGTTTTCCCACCCCTGGCATAGGTGATTTCAAAGGTATGGCTGCCAAACAGCCCAAAGTGAAGAAACAGAAATTCCAGTTTTTCAGTCTGGAAAACTTTGCATTTCAAATACTCCACAAAATATTGTGGGGTATACTAACCAGAATATTGTTGAAGAAACTGATGGACAGACATCCTGATGATTAAACATTGTAGAAAAGAGTAATGGATGCAGGACCATGGGTGGCTGTCATGGGATGCCCCATGTGAGGTCGTGGGATTAGCACAATGCACCAACAGCTCTTTGCAAAGTGAGAGCTTTGAGACCCAAAGGAATATACACTCTTATAATACTGCCCAGAAAATACAAAATATACCAACATCACAAGACATCCTGCAGCCTGCCATTGTAAGACAGATCTACCTGTATAGTGGTAGAGAAGCTCCAGCCCTAGTCTAAAAAACACTAGCCAACCAGATGGAGATTACAAATTGGGCCATAAACAGCCAATCAGATCTAAAGGCTGTGTAGAACTGATATTTGTGCATATTAGAGAATGCCAAATGCTGGAAAAAAAAGCATCCACATAAATATTTACTTTCATGCTACTCAGAATATTGTTTTTTTGGATATTTAGCTTGCTTCTTGGTTACAGATTTATCTAACAAGTGATAAATTTCTTTCTTTTTCAGTGAATCGTCCAGGAAGGGGACAAGGCGTAGGCAACTTTGATAGAGGTGACATTTTAAAATGTTTGAAATTTAGTACATCTCTTGTAAGATCAGCATTTGAAAAGAAAAAACAAAATACAATGTATGCAAACATGATACTTTGGTATGGCCATTACTTGAGTTAGGGTTTTGTGAAGAACATCAGATTTTTATGCATTTGTGCCTTGAACCTTTGAGCCAGCTGAGTGGAAATGCAGAAACTGGGTGAAGCGCATCCTTTTCATAGTTTCAAATATTTATTTACTCTCCTTCCCCTCAGAATCTCCCAGTTGTGGTTCGATAAGCAGATCCATTGCAAAGCAGAGCACCTGTGCGTGCATGCACTGTAACAGTTCTAAATTCTAGTTGCTAAGTTACTCAATATTCATGAACAGGATGGGCATACACCAAATATGTTTTGTCTAAACACACTGTAGCAGTGCTGAAAGAATCCCTCATACCTAACTGAAAAAAGGTGCGATTCCCTCAAGCCATTTCAGTTTTAATTCTAGTGAAACTATTTAGTATTTAGAGCAGTGGTCCCCAATGCATTCTTTATGGACCTGAAGTTGGTGATGGCGAGTAGTGCTGGGCAATTGGTGATGTTTTGTTTGTGCACACCATCTTTTGGCCTGGAAGCAGCAGCCTTGATGTAGAGACCTTTTAGAATATATTGTGTACTAATAGATGTACCAAAATTCCATATTTATGCCACCTTTGCTTTGGCAAAATGTGCAAATAGCTTAAAAGAACTAAAGCTAAAAAAATAAATATTGATTACATACCTCATTGTGCATTTCTCCTTATGAGTGCAGTGTACATAATTCGACAGCCAGGTAAACTCCTCCCAGAACAACACACTGACACAGGAGCTGGGTCCAATTTAGCTTCTATTGCTCTGGTGGGGTAAAACAAGGGAGCAGAAAAATAAGTTTTACTATTACATAGTGACCTGATGAATTATACACATTGCAAGGTACATACATATGAATAAGTGTAAGACGGTATACACTATGGAGAATATTTACATATGTAGTATATAACATCCAAACTGTTGATGGGGCAGGCAGTAGATTGGTGCAGCATGGGATAATGCTAACTAACACAATGCTGTAACGATGATAAAACACATAAATGTATAACCATATGGGAGTCTGGAAAGCTGGATTATCTTTAATGACATATTTACATACCAGCGATGCTGCCTTGGGCTCAGATGAATGTAGATGGATAAAGATTCTGTTATCTCATCAACAGATAAAAAATATGGCTCCTCATAAGGCTGACTCTCTAGGATACATGGGAAAACTACGGTGGCTCCCAAGGAGTTATAGCAAAGTGATAAAGCTGATAACTAGACTGCTTGCTATGGGAATAGGAAGGCCAGTAGAGGGAGACATGACCATACATTACTATGAAACAGCAGACAATGAATACACAAGCAAAATAAAGACATGGATAAAACATTGCTGAAGGCATGACACTCATAGTAAGATGGATCATAGTCACAGCTTGAACTGTACTGTGTTTTCACTGCATCGAGATAAACTTTTCACCGCACTTCACACACAAGATTCAGCCCAAAGTTTTGCTGTAAGATATCAAAAGTAATCATGTTCATTGCATTTTGCTGATGAGAGCATTCTCATTGTCCCCGCAATGAACGTGTGATGTTTGATTCCTTTTGGACTGCTGATTTGACAAATGGGTGGAGCTTCGGGCTGTATTCTGTGTGTAAAGTGCAGTGAAAATACAGCACAATTTAGGCTGTGACTGCAAAAGATTCAACTTACTATGAGGTATGTATTTAATATGCATTTTTTAGCTTTAGTTCAGCTTTAATGTAAAAATTATTCATCATATTGCATCTTTGTGCTAAGAGCAAAAACTACCTTGTCCCACTTGCATCTATAAATAAGACTTGTGATTATATACTTGGCAATAAAAATGATTTGCATTGCTTCAGAAGTACTATGGCTCTAAACATGTTGTTACTACATTTGTTCTCTTTATTCTGCCTTTCTTTTCAGGTAATGTTTGACTGAATTCATTTTTACTTCATTGGCTATATGCTATATTCCTAATTGCTGATTCCTCTACCCTCTCTTTTTATGTAGGATATGATTCCAATAGAAATGACCAATATTTAGAATCTGAGAGACATGGTAAGTGCGTATTTGGAGGTATTCTTATCGTTTACAAATAAGTTTTATTAGTGGTAGTGCTTTAGTTAGCAATTCTAGTTCATATTTCGAAAGATAGGCATAGTTTGTAAACCAATGTAAATCTAGTGATAGAGGGAAGTCAAATGGTTCTTATGGCCTACAAAGGCAGTGTGAATAAGGTGCTTATTAGTACTAAAAATGAGCAAAAGTTTATCTCCAGGAACATGTAATAATAGTAATATGGAGCTAAACATGTTATTGCTACATTTGTTCTCTTTATTCTGCCTTTCTTTTCAGATAATGTTTGACTGAATTAATTTTTACTTCATTGGCTATATGCTATATTCCTAATTGCTGATTCCTTTACACTCTCTTTTTATGTAGGATATGATTCCAATAGAAATGACCAATATTTAGAATCTGAGAGACATGGTAAGTGCGTATTTGGGGGTATTCTTATCGTTTACTAATAAGTTTTATTGGTAGTGCTTTAATTGGCAATTCTAGTTCATATTTCGAAAGATAGGCATAGCTTGTAAACAAACGTAAGTCTAGTGATAGAGGGAAGTCAAATGGTTCTTATGGCCTACAAAGGCAGTGTGAATAAAGTGCTCATTAGTACTAAAAATGAGCAAAAGTTGATCTTCAGGAACATGTAATAAGTGAGATGACATTCTACATTGGGATTTTGTGAGTTCAGCCTTGCAGAGTTTAGCTCTTATAACTCTAGGAAAAAATACCAGTTTGAAAAATTCTGAACTGTTTCTGTTAGGTTCATTGTTGCGATGCAAAGTTAGTTGTGTCTAGGACTGAATTGCAGATATCTTAATGGATAACTATTGAGTGAAAAGGATAAGAAAAGTTTTTAAACCCAGGAACAGTCATATAGAAAGGGATCCATGCCATAGCTTCTAGACACCTGTCCAGTGAATGCATCATCTGGTAATTTTTTTTTTTCTTTAACAATGCAAGTTCAGGTGCAGTTGAGGTGGTTGGGAACCTGTAAGGGTATAAGACTTTTAGGTGGTTAGTCGTGCACAATTCTGGAAACTGCAAACATTTCAAGGAGAGTTATTCACACTTTTAAGGTAGAAGAGGAACAGATGATCTGTTTAGGTTACCCACCTAAGAGAGCAGATTTAGAATGTCTCCTAACCTCTGTGCTTATAGGATGGAGCCATCTAGGGGAAGTAATTTATATGCTGGAAATATTGGTGTGCGATATAAAAAAAAAAACGATATCGCGATTTTTTTTTTACTTACCTGATAACGATTACTGCCGATAATCCTCCTCTTCCTCTGATGCTTGATCCTGTACGCGCCTGTGGAGCTTCCGGGAGGTGGGATAATGCAGCCGAACTCAGCACACTTAGAAAGAAAAGGAGACTCACCCGCACAGCCGCATTAACAGCCGATAGCTCATTAAGACGAAGTGAATATTCATGCTCATGAATATTCACTTCGTCTTAATGAGCTATCGGCTGTTAGTGTGGCTGCGCAGGTGAGTCTCTCTCCTTTTCTTTCTAAGTGTGCTGAGCTCAGCTGCTTTATCCCACCTCCCGGAAGCTCCACTCGATTACCCGATATTGCAGTTTTGCAATATCTGTTCATCTCTGTGTGCGATAGTATCGTGAACGATGCATATCGCACACCCCTAGCTGGAAAACCCTTTTGTAAAAGGCACATACTGGCTGTGGTGTAAGTCCAACCTATGAGAACCACTACAGTGTAGAACAAAAGTTGGTTTCTCCTGCTTTTTAATTCCTTTCAGTCTCCATATGCTTTTTTTCTGCTTGTTTTCACCTAGTAGGTTAAGAACACATTGAAATGAGGAAGTGGTGCCAATCAGTGGATATTGTACAAAGTGAGCACTCTCCAGAGTGTAAAAATTATTCCTACTAGAGTATGCAGTCTTCACCCATTAGAGTTTTTCCAATGTCCACCACTCCTTTATTTCCATGTTTATTTTTCTATTTGTTTAAACTCATCAATGGACCTCAAAACCTATTTAAATATTATTTCCAAAACACTTTCTAGCAGTATTGTTATAAAAATCAAATATCTGCTTGTGGAAAGTTTGATTAATTTTACATTAGTTTAGAGCAGGGGTCTTAAACTCGCGGGCTAACTTTGGCCCTTGGAACGCTAGTTTGCAGCCCCCAGTTGTGCACTCCACCAGGCGTTTTCCTTTCACTGGATCCGACACAGAGAGAGTCCTAGCTGACTCCCTCCATGCAAAGAGGTGTGCTCTTGTTACCTGACCAGTCACAGGAGCCAATAGGAACCCAGGAGCGCATGTTATCAGCTCTTCTGAGTTCCTTCTCCTCTAATGTGCTGCTGGCTGCGGCAGCAACAGCACGCGCTGCCTAACTCTGTTGGGGTGTGGTAAGTAAGACTCTGTCCTAATTCCCCCCCTCCCACGGCCATCAATTTAAAAGATTAAAATAAACCCCAATGGCCCCACAATGCCCCCCCACAGCCATAAAATTTACCCCCAATTATAATTAACAGAAAATAACAGATGCGCCAGTAACCCATAAAGCCGCACATTGCCTCGCTGACCCGCGTATTTCCCCGCAGAGGCGCACATTGCCACACTGACCTGTGTATTTCCACACAAAGGAGCTAATTTCCCCCAAGAGATGCAAATCACCCAGTACAGCTGCATATTGCCCCACAAAGCTACTGATTACCCTGCAGGGCCATGTATTGTTTTTAATTTGTTTTCCTTTGGAAAACCTGATGCGGCCCAGACTCTACCTCCAGCGGCCCCCGGGTAAATTGAGTTTATGACCCCTGGTTTAGAGGCAACTCCAGCAGCTGATTTGCTTCCCATAGGAGGAAGACATAAACAGGTGGATAACAAGTGCCGTAGTCAGGGCTGTGGAGTCGAAGTCGTTATAAATTGGACCGACTCCCAAAATGTATAATAAATTGGTAGAGTCAGTTCATTGCTGTATATGCTTAATATATTTTCATAAGAATTTGGGAAAATAATGAAATGTCCTGTAAAGGT
>WMED01009236.1:0-16429 GCA_019650415.1 Pipa parva | reverse complement strand
GTATAAATGAATAAATACATATGAGGTAACCCACACAATTAATGGGTGAACATTAAACTCCATGCAGATTGTGCTCTGGGTGGTTTGAACCTACAGTGCTGCAACCTGTACCAACCACTAAGCAAAGTTTTATCCTATCCTGACATTGACCTTAATCTATGTCTTCTACCTTGTATTTAAGCTATTTATGATTTTGCTAGCATTTCCTGGTGGCGTTTGGAAAATTGTTATAAACCTTCCTCCAGTTCCTGCGTTTTGCATAGCCCAGTCTGCTTGTGCCATAGTGGATATAAGATCCGAGTTTCTCCAACTTCAGAAAATAAGGATCCCAAAAAAGGTTCAGTGAACGCACCTATTAGAGACAAACTCTTTTGAATCCTACAGAAGCGGTTCTGCATCTTCCTCCACTTAGTTCATCTGTGTCAGTGTCTTTGGTAAAATACACAGAACCCATAATTTTGTTGGAGATGGACAAGAGTTTAAACATTCACAACAAAATGACTTATTTAAGTACTTTCATGAAATGCTTTTGGGAGCAAGGAGCACTTGATCATACTTAGTGTTGTCAAAATATGTCGAGACTCTTTGTACATAGAGAACAATGTGGGGAATGAAAATTAATTATGTTGAATGCACACGTAAAAGAAAATAAGATTTTGATGGAGTAATCTTTCTTAGGTCTCAAGTGGATAAGTTCACAATTATATCAAACTATAAGCAATGTTTGCTCCACACTTAAAAATTAAGTTTGTCTAAAGATTTATCATTATGAAACATAAGTAAACACCAAAATTGTGGCTAAAATGGATAACATTAAACATGCACAAATGGGATTGCTCCAAATTAAATGGAATATATTTTGCTTTTTCAGTATAGCATAGATAATATTATAAATATTATATATATGAGAATTTGCTTTGTATTAAATTAGATAATTGTATTCCCCAATATCTGTTATGATCTACACATTCTGGAGACAGGAGAAGACCTTGGTGCTTTGTAAACAAGGGAAAGATATAAAAAAAAAAACTAAAGGAAAAATAAAAACTTTTTTCTTTTTTGTTATTTAAGATGCCTTCATCCAGCAAAAAAAGGGATTATACTAGGATAACAGAAACACTGTTAACATTTACAGTTTTAAAAGTGAATTAACATTATTTTTAGCACCCACAATGCAATTTTTTTTAAAGAGATGTTTTATGTTTTGGACTATGAATTAAGAAAACATCATTTGCAATTGATGCTCTTGTAAAACAAAAAGACTAATCTATGAATGAAAGATTCTAGAGTTGGATTGATGGCTACTTTATTGACTGAAGAATAGACTGTTGCAGGCAATATAATGCATTAAGAAGAAAGACAAGTTACATGAAGAATTACACAGGGGACTCTGTAAAGGAACATTCTTTTAAATGTGTTTATTAGTGATTTCAGTATATTGTGCCCAGAGGGTCTTTTCTGAATGTTTCAAATAGATACTGTATATAACAGAGCTGATTTACTAAGTAGTCAGGGCTTTGATAAAAGCAAGGGAGTGATGAAAAATACGCTCATCTTTCTGTTCCAAAACCAAAATACATGAAACAACTGACAATGGACAAAAACAAATGCTTGAAGTGGATAGGAAGTAATAGGATATATATGATTGAGATATATAGTGTATATACTGTATATACTGTATATAATATAAAGGAAACAAATATTATAATGGGGTAAAACCTAAGGACAAATCCTCCCTAGCTTAATGTTATATGGATGCTCTTTATACCAAAATCACAAATGAAATGTTTTCTTTGTGGCAGAAAATAATGTTTCAGTAAAGGAGAGCAGGAATGGATAAAAGTGAATTAGGCATGCGCTCTTTTATGCATCTTTATATAAATACATCTCGGATTGGGAAGCAAAACACACTATTTCTTTATGGGGGCTTATTCATGAAAGTCCAAAAAGTTGTGTAAAAGTACAAACTCACATCTATTCAACACTTTCCAATCTACATGTATTCATCAGATAATGCAAAGTGGTACAGTAAATTTGCATCCAATTCTGACACTTACAATAGTTGCTGACCTACACAGCTCTCCGCATTACTTTGCGTGTGAGGGCGCAGGTAGTTCACGTATTGTCGGAAATTGTTGAAGTAGCAAATTCAGCAAGGCACACTGTGTGGAATTCACTTGTTTGACTATGCCAGATCAAAGTGGTGAAGTAAAGGGTTGATGGCAGAGCTTGTTTATGAATTAACATGACTACACTCAAAAGTGCAAGTAAATACTGCATCAAAGTAACAGCATAAACTAGAGATATGGTGACATAGAAAGGGATGTATTATTCACTTAATACAGTTAATGGGCACTTGTGAGGCTGACATTGTTGCACTGGTAAAATTCGAATCACTCTGCATGATAAGGCATCCTATTAATGTTTGACTGACTATGCCAATGCTATGCAAGAAACCAAATCTGATGCTTCCTTGATATTGGATTCCACCACTTACTGAATAAGGAATAGCAATTTTCCAACTATCAGTGAGTAGTGACCCAAAGGAAAACAAATTCCCTTTCACAATCGATTTTGTACATGAATAAGCTCCATGTCCACATAAAGAGAAGAGGAGAAAAACTAAAGATATTTATAAAAGTCTCAGGGCCTTTTTGACTAAAGGCCAAATTGTCCAGTATAGTTCTCAATTTTTATTTGATCACCACATCCTCATGTTTGCTTATTGATCAAACTCTGTGATGTGGTGACTATGCATAGAATTCGAGTGGCTACAACAGTTGCAATCTTACTGAGTGCTTCTTACCACTTTGCATTGCATGTGCACAGATACTTTGACTATTGACTATGCAGTGGAGTCTGTCGCAGTCGCGAATACAACAAGGTATAGTGCTCCAAATTCAATCATTTGACTTTGCCACATCAAAGTGATAAAAAGGGAGGTTGATGGCAGGGCTCCAGTGTGGCATAAGACAACTAGTTATTCCAAAGTAACAATGATGATGGTAACTAAATAAGTCTACTAATTAACATGAACTAGGGACAAGGGGACATAGAAACAGATGTATTATTCACATATATACAATTAGTGGTATATGGTGAGGATGATATCACTGCACTTCACCGGAGGAATTCACATAACTCCACATGACTTCACATGACTTTGCATCCTACTTCTACTTGACTGACTTTGCCACACTTTTCGTGTGACTGTGTCCATAGGAGTCCTCCTACTCAGCAACTCTATCAGCAGCTTCATCAGTAAAGAGAAGTGAATTTGCAACTATTCAGGCACTGTTGTTAACAACACCTTTAATCAAATCAACCAACAAAAACTAAGTCAAGGAACAGATGTGGCATTATAATACAAGTGTGTATTGGGAGCACAAAAAGGCAGCAGATGAATGTGCCTGGACACACATACTGAACCAACAAAAACTATAAGTATTGCAATGAAAATAGCAGCAACAATAACTTCTTGTGGTGAAAACTTAAAATTGATTGAGATATTTATGAAAAAAAAAAAAGGAAAGGGGGAGTATATAGTAAAGAAATAATTCAATCTTTACCAGCCATTGATTCTTGTGATATGCATTAATATACTTATTTTCAGTGGATTTAAATTTATGGTCACTTTTTTTTGTGGCTGTAAATTGAAAAGAGATAGAATTAAATGATGTAAATAATGACCATTAATGGCAGTGAGTAACGCTGTGTTGGATAAAGTCCAGGATAACATACAGTATAAACTGACGCATTTTAAAAATTGGTCATAGCATTTTTAAAATAAAGAGAAATATTAGATGGCTAATATATATATATATATATATATATATATATATATATATTTTTTTTTTTTTACTTTAAATGGATGCAAACCATGAATAATTCTGGTCAGAGAAAATAGCGCATTTATTATCTTCATCAGATTTCCGGTCGTTGGTATCGGATCACAATTTGGTAAAATCCCAGTCATAAACATTGTTGATAATTTTTCATTACAGTTTGTCTCTCAGATCTTTATTTACCCTTAAATGTTAAAAGTAACATCCTTATCACATTTTCGACACCCTCAAATAACAATACATAACCTTTTGCCTCTTTCTGCCTGTATTAAGCTGCACAGTATCTTCATCTATTATATAAAGAGAAGAGCCAAATAAATGTAATGTTATTTAAACAGCTGCCTATTCATTCTCTTTTCCATATTCTCTGTGCCATTCCTGATAACTGAGCATAAATCACCATGTCCGTAATAGTCTATGTATATTCCTCACTTGGCTGTAAGCTCAGACAAAGCTAGATAAATGCCCAGTAGACATACAGACAGAGAAACTGCTGTAATTGCTTCAATAATGATTCTCAGACTTCAAAGGATGGCAAATAATGGTATTTAGCACTGTTTCCATTCTTTGGCTGAAATGTAATTTTAGAGTTATTGTCAGTTTCTACAGTGGACTTAAAACAAGTACAACTGTCATATCCCTCTTATTTTAATGAGCTGCCCACAAGAGGTCTCAGATATTAATGGCAAAGTCCATCTCATTTTCTGATGGCCTGATATTCGGTTTCAGCCTTAAAGAACAATGACTTGATTAACATTGTTGCCTGCATCAGTTTCCCTCTGGAATATGTCAGTTGGAGAGTTGAGGATTCAATTAATAAGACAAAGATTTTGTTGCCAGGAAATTAGCTGTTTGCAGTACACCAATATCCAAAGAAATATTAAGGAAGTTGCTGATTTGTGGTAACGAAATGCAAGGCCAGTATTTCAGTATAGTTTCCTACCTGGTTACCTGGCATAATGGTACTGGAAAACAGTATGAAAAGTCTATGCAATTCTATTAAGCTATCATTAGCTATTCATCCATATAGAATGTTTGTTTCATCTTTATCTACTGCAATTTTAGATGTTTTATTTGCATTCCAATAGTATACATATGAAGTCTTCAAGAAACAATAGTGTAGTATAACCATTAAGCATCATCTTGGCCACATGCATACTAACCTTGCTCTACCATCTAGCAGGATACTAGTGAAAGGTTCTGGATTGACAGGGCCTAATTGTCCATTAATTTGGGACTGCACAAATGCTTTCATACTTCTGAACAACGTATGGGAGGTATAATCAAAATAATCCTTTTAAAAGAACAGTTTAGGCACCAACAGTTAATTGCTGTCTGTTTGGCACAGTTAAATAAAAGTTAAATAAATTCTTTTTGTCACATAAATTATTTATTTATTTCTACCCTTTGCAATTTAGCTTCAGTTTGGTACTGAAACTGCTTCCCTCTCTCAGCCACTCCTGTTCAGCAGTTCAGTTTGGAATCTTGAGTTAAGGAATTGACTGACAGGCTGGATACTGCTAAATAACCAGTCAGAACCTTTAAGCTGTCATCCACCTTTTTTTCTGAAAGGTGTAGTTAACCCAGCACAAGCAATTGTTAAACAAAGGGCTGAAATATTGACTTTATTTTATATGAATTTGGTCTCTCTCTCATGCCCAGTATCAGGGCCTGCTACTGACAATGTAAACCATTAGCTGTAGGTATTGTAACTGTCCATGGTAATTCATTAACTATTAATTTTGACCTTCCTGAGACACCTTTATGTCAGTGGCAAAAGATTCCAACTAGGAAGTAAACACAGAAGGAGCTGTGTACTGCTACACAGATGGAATAATTAATACCTTTCCTCACATAAAAGACACATGAGCGAAATTTATTAAGGGTGAAACGAACTCCCGAAATGAAATTTTGAGCGATCGATCGAAATTCCGATCGTGCGATCAGGAATCTATTGAAATTCCGATCGTGTGATCGGGAATCAATCGAAATTCCGATCGTGCGATCGGGAATCGATCGAAATTCTGATCGTGCGATTGGGAATCGATCGAAATTCCAATCGTGCGATCGGAATTCCGATCGCTCGGTAAAAATTACACTTTTGATAAATTTCGCCCATAAATAAGTATATTAGGAAAAAAATGTATTATGCATTTACAACACACATTACTTTTTATTAATCGGATTTAACTGTTCTTTTAAGCATTGAAGGCCTTTGGAGGGAAGCCCTGGAATCCCAGGAAAAAGTTTAAGCCACTTTGCTACCCGTACACATATCTCTCTTTATCAGCACTATTTTACTAATCATATCCATGGATTGTTTAGACAGGCATTGCTCCATCATACTGCAGCTTTCAATTTTTTTGTGAGCCAGAGGATTTTCAGCAACCTTCATCATTCCACAAGTTCAGATGGACCAGTGATAAGTTTTCCTAATGTTGTTACCTTTAAATTGATGAGTTCTTTTACACAGCAAAATTGCTCCCCTTCTGTTTAGGATTAACATTGCAGGTATATAAAGGGCACATTTTTCAAACGTAATATTACATTTCATCAGAAAACACAATTTGACACTCAATGGATGATGAATTATTTCAAACTTTGTTGTTAAGTTGTTAAAGAATCATAGATTTGTTGTTTCTTTGAAGAATTCTTTGTTCACATGTCCTAAAGTTTAATGACAATGAAGTTATCAAATAAATAAATGAAATAAGAACCCTGTAAATTATATAACTACTGTAACATTACATTTGATTGTAATTTTGATTGCTTAGTTTTAGAGGGTTTAGAGGTGCGAATTCGACTGTCGAATTCTCAAACAGTGGATTCCCATAGCAAATGCGCGACCATGACAATTTCCCCATTGTAAAGTTTCAACCGCGACAATATTCTCATTATAAAGATGCAACTCCGACAGTAGCAGTCTATTGCAACTGTATTTAGCTGGCGAATTCACGCCTATATTCAACAATTCGGACTTAAGTGAATAAGCCCCCCCATGCTGATCCATTACATATACTATTGCCAGCTCTTCAGAACATAAAATATTGGATAAATCAATTAAATGGGCTAATTGATATTTTTCTGATTGATATTTTTGACCACTTCTACTTTTCATAACCATTTTTCTTCAGATAATGTGTATGAAACCGAAGCCAAGTAATCTACATTCACTTTGTCACTTTGATTGGAAATCCAGGTCACTTTTACTGGTTAGTATGTGTACTAATCACTTTCTACATAAATCTGCATGCTCATTTTCTGATTGCTGATGAGGTGACAAGGTTATTGGACATACAAGCACTTATTTTAAGCATACATGGAAGTGAAATAGAGTTCAAAGGGGTCTGAACACATTGTCAATCAGTTAATGAAAATTATTGAGCTGGGACACTAAGCAATGAAATTGACCCAGGAAACACCTTGACAAAGAAAATGACAGATCTGTCTATATCTGCACCAATGTGTCACTCTTATGTAATTCCTTCTGTAGAGAAAATGTAATATTACTGAAGTGCTGCACAGTGGACTAAATACAAACCTCTAACAGAAGTACATGGCGCAAAAATCAGGAAGCTAAGAAATAATCTGCAGACATGCTAAAAACTGAAAATATTAGTGAAAATGAATGTAAAGGTCTGCGGTTTATTCATGAAAAGGCCAAATAGTCATGTAAAGTTTTAAATTTACATTTGTTCGCCACTTCCTCATATTCAGGTATTCAGCAAACTCTGCAACGAGGCTAATTAGAGACTAATTTGACATCTTACAACAGTCGCAGGTTTATGGATCAGTTCACACCACTTTACATGTGTGTGAACAGGTAATTCAACAATTTATCAAGCATCAGAGTCTGTCACATGAGCAAATTCCAGAAGGTACATAGTGTCACATTCACTAGTTTTGCTTCCTCAGATTGAAGTGGCAAAAATAAGGGGCTGTTGGCAGGGCTCCTACTGTCTGAATACACTACACTATGCAAGATATGGCTACTGACCCATTCACAGCTTTACTATGGGAATCCTCTGTTTAGTGAATACGGGGTATAGAATCACAGCATACATAGTGACCCAAAGCGATGAGAATTCACTTCGGCAGTCAAATTCTCACTTTGATAAATATTCCCTCAGCTGGATTATTTGGTCTTTCATCTTTAAGTACAAAAAGAAAAATAAAATCCTTTATCTGCCTTCTCATGATGGAAGGCTAGTGACACCCAAAAATGTTCTGTGTGACTATACATTTTAATCAAAAGAAATGAGGTAAGACATTGACTGGATGTGGGTTTGTGTATATGTCCCAAGGAGGAAACGTTCCTCATTCAGTCCTGGGACACGTAGTTAACAAATGATAGTCCTGCAATACAAGGCCCTCAATGAAGACATAACCTTGAATATGCAATATGTCATTATTTAATCTACCTGACATATCAAGATAAATGGATATCAACTCAATTTTCTTGCTTAAGTTAATTATGTTGTATAGTATTATTCAAGGTCTTCTAATGATTTTTATTTCCAGTATCTGCTGCCGTTCACAACAAGAGAGGTGATCCTTGGGTGTCACAGGTGCTTTCTGACCTTAAATATGAAAACCAAACAAATATTGTTACTGGCTTACTTATATACAGAGCTGTCCTTTATCTTATTCTGCAGAACCTTCCAGCTATCTTTACAATGCCTTGTTCAACGTTTATGCTACAGTACATTTCTGCCATCTTCAACATAGTAACCCTATGATTCAGATGATGCATTCTTATATTATTATGCGATACTAATCCTTGTTGATGAGCTCTCTTTGCTCAGGTGGGTTCTTTAATTTTAGGTGTGGATTTGTTTACTTAGCAGATAATGCCTGCAACCACAAGGAAGATAAACTCATTCAAAATAATACAAATCAGGAATTCAACTTCCTGTACTATGTAGGAATAACTGCCATGCCAATTCAAATGGGATCTTTACTCTTTATGGTGTTACTTGTCCTTTAAGATCAGAGTAAAATAATCCACAAATGACTTTTACCCCCTTACCACCTGTAAAGCTACCTGGCTACTTCCATCTTCAAGAGATCATTCAGCACATAAGAATGGGCTCTGTTCTCTGAAAATTTGAACTTTGGCTAATCGCTTCACTTATCTCTGTTACAGAAGTGTTCAGATGTAATTAAGCAGGTTTCTCTGACATTATACTGACATAAGCAGGATGAGACAGCAATGGACACTAGTGACTCTTTGAGGATTAATAGACTTGTTAACTTGCTGTCAGCTTTTGCAGTGAAGAGGTTAAGCAAGGCTTTCCAGTCTTGGCAGTGTTGCCTCCTTCCTTTGTCACTATTTTTGGTGCAATTAGACCAACAGCAAGAACTTTAATATCACCTAATTTTCCATATTTTGCCTGGGGACAACAGCAATTAAGAATGTATAGCTTTCTATTTTGGATGGGGAGAATTATATAAAAAGAATACAAGAGGGAAAATCAAACACAATGGGTGTCTGAACAAGAGACTTTAAGGGGGGAGAACAGAAAGGGATATTGGGTGATACAGACAAGAAATTGCTGCAAAGCGTTCAAAATTCTCCAGCTGCTGCGCTTTTAATTTGCTTGGATTCCAATTAAAATGCAAATTAAATTTATAATTAGCATCTGAGAAGCCTCCTTGTGTACTGCAAAAACATTTTGGTTGATGGTACAGAACTGGCATTTTCAGTTACCAGGGGGTACATCAGAGCAAAAACAAGCACTTTTCCAGCCCAAAACATTTTTTTTTCACATGTATGTGACACTTCTTTTTATCAAGGCTGTGATTACATGTGTTAAACATTGCCCTTGTGGTACGTTCAGGTGTCTCGATTTAAAATATTCTAGAACATCTTACCTCACTATATAAAAATAATGTAATATCTTATATGGAAATGATTGCTTGTATTGGGAATAGATGTTTGTTTTTGATCTAAAACAAAGCTGGGGATTTCAAAATGAACAATTTCCATTGGTTGCCCACCTTCTTACCTTTCAGTAAAGTAAGTTCTTTATCCATTTTGATCAGGTCCCCTGTTATCATTTCAATGCTGAAATTACTAACAAATTTCACAAAATAATGCAAATAAAAATGGAATAAACTTCATTCATTAATCAGGATTATCATTTTTTTATTTAAAAGGGAGGACAATGTAAGGACATTTTTTTTTATAGAAAACGTTCCTTCTTTTCATATTTTACTTATGTTTGACAAAAATATGAATTGGATTTATGGAAAAGCCAATGGAGATATTGGACACATTCAAGGCAGTCTTACATAATGGTTCCTCAAAAGAAATATTGGAAAAACTATGAAAGGATTTGAATGTGTAATATATAACAGAGGGAGATATTCACAAATTTAGTTTTAGAGCTAAAGTAATTGTTAAAGTGATGATGAGACCTTTGTGGTATTTTCATCACTTTAAAGATCTTTGAAAGTTACCTATAAGCATATTAGTATTTTACCAATGACCTCTGTGAACTAAAAAATACCAGATTTTGTCATGTAGGGTCTGTTATAACTGGGGTTTAGACTGTTGCATGGGCTTGGTTTTTACAATTTTACTCTAGGTAAAGTAGTTCTATAGAGTCTGAGAACAAACTGTACATTTTTGCTGACTCCTGAGTTTGTAGGGTTCAAATTTGTGATTGACAAGACTCTTGCTTGTTGGTTCTTCTGCATATAATGAAGATAACAGCTGTGCAAAACCTCTGCCACTGGCAGTTCTTTAACTACATAGTCATGGAAAAACATCCTTCATTTGGTATTTTTAACCTGGGCCTATGTATGTATAATTTTATTTATAAAACATCACAAATTAATGCATTAGACATTGAAAAAGTACATTATACAATACATGTGAGTAACTTATAAACATAAAATCACTTTAAGTACCAGGTTGTGATTGACACAAAAGGATGGAGGTCCCTGCCCGTAGAGCTTACAATCTAAATTAATGCCACCATTCAGCTCTCCAGATACTTATTAACATATATTTTAATAGTAACTACACCTTTAACTTGAAAATATACCGATGAAGGGATAGCCTTATGAACATTAACACATTAAATGGAGTAATCCCATATTTATATTTCCAGCTGAGCAGTCTATCTAAAGTTTTAATCACTTTTCAAAATTGACACCAAACTTGAATATGGTAGTAATTATCTGCAGACCTAATTGGTGGAATTGATTCAGCTCAAAACTTTAGAGTGCAGCAATATAGGGTTTACTTTCTTTTTCAGCCCTTCTGGAATTGTTTAATTTTAGCAAGACTGTAATACAGGGGTCCCCAAACTTTTTACACAGGGGGTCAGTTCACTGTTCCTCAGATTGTTAGAGGGCTGGACTATAAAAAAAACTATGAACTGCTGCTTGCCCCACAATCCCCCTCCCATACTGTGCTGTTTAACCGCCTCACTACTCCATGTCCTCTGAAGGGGGGGTGCTATCCTGGTGCTCATCTCCCCTTTTCCCTGTCCCTACTTCTTACCCTGCACTGCTCCATCTGCTAAAGAGATTAGTGTTACAGCACTCCTCACTCCCTCCCCCACTGCTTCCTGATCATGTGTAGTTACATCATTGGTGTGCACAAGGGGAGGGAGTGAGGAGCGCTGCAACACTAATCTTTACAGCAGATGGAGCTGGGCTGGGGACAAGGTGGGTAGGGAAAAGGAGGGGCTGAGCACCAAGATTGCACTCCCCTCTTGCAGCGCCCTAGGCGGCTGCCTACCCATAGTCCCAGCCCTGATGACGGGGCCGGGTAAATGTCCTCAGGGGGCCGGATGTGGCCCACAGGCCATACATAGTTTGGGGACCCTTGTTGTAATGGCTCTAGTCCTCAAATTTAGATAACCAAGTCTAGTAACTCATAGTAATCATTTCAATATTCTAAATTAACTAAAATAGCTTTCTGCTGACTGATAGCTATGGCTTAGTAACAGATAATTTGTTTTAGATCATAAAAATTATTTAACAATAAAAATGTGTTTTTCACAAAAGTATAAAAGGAGCCACAACAGCTTGACAATAAATTTACAAATTAGATAACTTTTTGTCTTTCCCACACTTTTCTGGAAGGTCTCTCACCTCTCTAACATTGAAAAAGAATCAGTTGCATTATTACTTTAATGTGAAGTTAAGAAGTAAGGAGTCTTTATCACCATTTCATTATTCTTCCTATGAAAGAAAAAGTTGCAAGTCAAAAAGTTTATTTTTGAAGACAAATATACTAATTCATTATAATTCAAAATGCAGCTATTAGTAGTAGTCAGCTGTGTGCATGAAATAATATATAAAATGCACTGACACACTTGTCTGTTATCTCATAAGGCTGATTAAGACATATACAGGGTAACTTATTGCTTTGAATACACAACGATTGCTGAATATGGAAGATGCAAGCTGCAGTTACTTTTTGTTGAATCAGATGTCAGAGGTCATGCTTTGTGTCACTTGACTTGTATAGAGGATGCTAGGGGTCATAGACCCTAATCAAAAAGTCTATGGCAAAAATTAAGCTCTGCTTGCTCCCAGATAATTAATTTAAGAATTGATGGAAAAGCAAACCACTAGAAATTGGATTTCAGCTAGTCTGCATTTTTATATTACCTTGTAATGGGTATTTTACAGACTTGATGATGTAAAAGATAAATAACATAAAGTTAATTGTTTCGTTTTTCTGCATGGCTTTCAGTTAAACATTCCATATGCAAAATAAAAGGAGTACATGTTATAATATGAAATATTAAGATCCCAATAGATGTACATGTGAAGAAGGGGGTTGTATTCAATTTTGAGTTAATATAATTGAAGCTTATACAGTCTAATATTTTGCAAAGTTGTCAAATAACAATGGGAAAATGTGTGCCTGGATGTAATGACCACATTTCAATGAATGATTTTCAATCAGGTATAAATAAATACTATAAATACTTTTTTAAATGGAATTAATTTGTTTGGAGTGAGTAAAGTTAACCAATACATTTTTTTTTATATATATAAAGCTAATGAGCAAAATACATTTTAGTTATTATTAATTTACCACAAGGAAATTTCTGATTACATGTTTTTTTATATTGGAGAAAAACGAAAGTATTCAGCCTAATTCATGTCTTTTTACTTTAGAGCAGCGTTTCCCAAAGTCCCTTACCTTCGCGCACGGCACCGCTCATGAATATTCATGAGCGGCGCTCTTGTGACCCGGTTATTTTTGTGCTTATCCTTTGTGCCGGGTCACGAAGGATAAGCACTAAAATAACCGGGCCACAAAAAATCAACTTTGGGAAACACTGCTTTAGAGTATTAACCCAAAACAGATAAGAGGAGATAAAAAAGGCCTAATAACCTAATAACATGCAATTCCAGACTGCAACTTCTTGTATTAGATGAGTGATTGATCCTAATTGATAATTGTGCCACTGTATACTTCTGTAGCTATGGCTTCACATTTAATGCGTTGTCTTCATTTGGTGCACTGTTACACAAAAAAAGGTGTCCTGGAGCTGGAAAAGATTTAAAGAACGGAAACATAAATAATAAGAGAAATGGGGGACCTCAATTGTAAAGAGACACTTACAGAAGACTTGATATGTTATGCTTTGTATAAATAAATAACTGGCCCTTATAAGAAATATTGTAGGCACATGGGCACCCTCTAAGGCTAGAAGAAAAAAGTTGTAATCTTCATGTTAGAAAAGGCTTCTTTACTGTAACAATGTTTATTCTTATGCAGTACTTGTAAAAATGTCTTCTTCAAGGTTTAAATCATGATTTCTGTCGGACTGTGTTGTTTCTCTCTCTCTATCTCTCTCTGCTGGTTGAAGCCAGAATGGGATTTCTGGGGCACTTCATATGATTTATCTAAAGTTCCATAGGTAACAGCCACAAGTAGTAAAAATAAACTCAAATTAATACAAACCAGAAATGCATCTTTAATAATCACATTTTACCTATGCTATGTAAGAATAACTGACAAATCAATCCAAATAGAACTTCCTCTAGACCAGACCTGGACATTGTATGGCCTGCAGGCCACATCCGGCCCTCTATCTCTGACTGGCCCTCTATCTCTGACCGGCCCATTTGAACCTGTGAAAATGGGGGGGCGTGGCCAATTGCCATAGGTGCCGGCAAGTTAAGTATATTTCTCTGGCCCTCTAACACCATTCCAGTTTCTCATGTGGCCCCATGGGAAAATGAATTACCCACCCCTGCTCTAGACCAACATGAGTATTTTACCAACGCTATGTAGAAATAACTGACAAGCCAATCCAAATAGGACTTCCTCTGGACAAACAAAAGTATTTTGCCAGTGCTATGTAGAAATAACTGACAAGCCAATCACAAAACATATTTTTCCAGTGGTTAATGGCTTCAGAATTCAGTCTCATTGTCAGGCTTTAATTTAGAGCAGCAGGTAGTTGTAGTATGACATCAGCAGAACAACTAATGATTGAAGTTGTTTATTCTAATGGATCTTTATTTTCCTTATTGTACCTGAAACCTTGCAATATATCATTAAAATGTAGGGTTCTAATAATAATAACATGGATGTTTAAACATGGTTAAACAATCTTCATTGCAACAGAAAGTTTTTTGTTATTGTTTCACTTTCACACATTTATTAAAAACAGATTTTTGAGGCTGAAAGCAATTAGCATATCAATTATCTTTCCACCAGTTTTGCAACAATTCTCCATGCATGTTCCGGTTCTTTTAACCACTTTGTTGTGTTTCTGCAAAGAAAAAAAAAAAGAAAGAAAGAAAACATGCAATTCACTGGGAAAAAAAATCTATGTTTTTATGGTGAATTCAGAAATAAACACATGAAACAAATGCTTCTAAAAAGTTACAACATTTTATACATATGGCCTCACATTAAAAAAAAATATATTTTCAACAGATTCCATTGCCAGGTGTTTTTTATTCTCTTAAATCAAAGAAACTTCAAATGAATTAAAACTGCATTACAAAACATTTCACAATTACTATGATCCACAATAGATTTGCTGTGTCGAAATTCTAATTGTCTTAATGCTGTTATTCTGACAACAGAGGAGGGGGTGGATTGACATTGTAGTAGTTTGCTGGGTAATCAAAATTGTGCCACCACCTGTTTTCTCTTAATTATTCTAAGGAGCTCTCTATAAATCATATCTGTGGACAATAAATTAAACTGTCAAATGCAGAGTCAGAGGTTATACATTGAAAGTTATAGGTCAGACGGCCAGTGAGAGAGATCATTCTTTGTCGATCACTATTGGGAGGATGCTCTACTGAGACAAAAGGGGTGGGGGAAAAATCAAAGTACAAAAAATCCAGGAGAAAGGGTTTAGGCTGGTGAACAAAACAAATCAAACTGACATGTCATTGTATTGTGTTTTTGACAACCAATTGGAATGCTGAGAAATGCTCTTTCTAAAGTCCTCCCTAACACTCTAGAATGTTACCAAGGAGCCTGTTGGAATGCTTGGATTCTTGGTATATTTCCCACTGAACACACAACTTGAACTTGTGAAAGTCACCACCATTCACCAGTCATGCAAATCCTATTTGTATATAAAAGTTTTGACCTCTCCACAAATGAATTGTTCTTAATTGTCCTGTCTGCTTCTTAAGCAGATAATTGAAGCTTGTGTGTAGCGTGTTAGGTTTATTATGATCTATCATTTTCTACTTTTTCTACATTGTGTTTAGTGTAAAAACTGAGGTGCCCGTGGAAATGAAAAAGAATTGGTTTGGAATTTTCACGCAACTTTCTATCAAGAAAGTTTATGGATATGTCGTAAAACGCATCAAAAATATATTATATCAAATGATTTTTAAAAATTCTGGTGCTGGGTATAGTAAGGATGGAATGCAGCACAAATGGGTGAAAGTGGCAAAAATAAATAAATAACAAATAAAGGGTTACTTATAATTATAACATTGTTAGCAGCAGTGAGTGCTGCTTGGTAAAAGCACATGGAAAATCATAGATAATAAATATAAATGTCACTGGTGGCTTAACCTATATCAAAGAATTCTCCTTTAGAGTTCCTCTAATTCCAGTGCAGTTGGAAATATTCATTTGCTTGCTATAAATTGCAACACTAGGGCAAGTTGGAATGTGTCAGTAGGGTTCCCCTGTAATCTTTGGGATTTTTCTCCATTGATTACTACTACTATTTAAGCTTACGGAACCAGGTTGATATTCAAATACTTTAAACATAGTCACATTTTTACTTAAGGTCAGGGCTTTTAATTTGGAAGGAAATAATATTGTCCTAAATCAAGATGGTTGGGGTGTTAAATGATGCTCCTAATGTATATAGGATTTACTTACATTTAGAACTGCACAAAATGTTCCTTTTTAAAAATGTTCATTATGAATGGCTTTCATGCTAGAGCTTTGTGCATTATGTATAAGATAATATTCATATCTGCACACAAAAATGCTTTCTCTTACACACATGCACTTGGAACCAATCAATGTTTCAATTTTTAAGTAAAGCTTTTCCTGTTACACATTGTAGGGATCTTCCCGGGGAATGGTGTGTTTGAACACAGTTCACAGAAAACGT
>WMED01009235.1:0-16430 GCA_019650415.1 Pipa parva | reverse complement strand
AATATACACTGTTTCTCCAGCATTAGATATAATAAAATATACACTGTTTCTCCAGCATTATTCTTTCGAAAAACCTTTTTTGATTTTGATACATTTTCCCTAGTACCTTATTGCTTAGGACAAGGTTTACCAAATCTCAGAAGTCATAAAGCAGAGACTCCTCACATTTGTCTTGTGGCTCATAATGTTTTTTAGTTAATGTATTGTTTGTAATTGTAATGTTTTTATTCTGGTTCTTCAGAATATGATGGGGGTTATTCACTAATGTGCGAATTCGACTGTTGAATTCGCAAACAACGGATTCCCATAGTAAATTCGCTACAATTTCCCCATTGTAAAGTCGCGACAATTTTTTAAAGTTAAGATTGTGACAATTTTCCCATAATAAAGTCACGACTGTGACAATATTCTCATTATAAAGATGCAACTGCGACAGTAGCAACCTATTGTGACTGTCTTTATCTGGTGAATTTGTACCTATACGTAACAATTCAGACTTTAGTGAATATATTTCCTGCTCAAAAATTCTTATAAATGTCCATGCCTGCTTTAGGATTTTATGAATATCACAAATACTGGTGATACTAGGACATGTTTACAAATGTGTTAACTTGGACCTTTGTCTAAAGCTTAAGTAAACATAAATATTAATTTAATATATGGTTCACTATAAAAAATGCAATAGAGAACCATGCTTCAAACTGATAGATTTTTTTCACAACCATAATTATCTATATAGCAGTGTGTACAGAAACTGAAGACTCAAAGATCTATATACATAAACAGACAGACTTTAGACCAGCTCAAAATACCTAGACTAGACAACAGTCACATTATGAAAATATATTATTCTTTAGACATATATACATATGAGGTAAATACACATGTAGGCCCAAACAGACATACATTTAATATACAAACTTTGATGTTCAGCATGATCCATAACCTGCAGCTCCAGCAAACTGCTATTGACTTATAAGTCAAGCACTGGAGGGAGGAGGTAGAATGCATTAGCCCAGCAAACTGCTATTGACTTATAAGTCAAGCACTGGAGGGAGGTAGAATGCATTAGCCCAGCAAACTGCTATTGACTTATAAGTCAAGCACTGGAGGGAGGTAGAATGCTTCAATCCAGCAAACTCTGGAGATCTGCAGGGTGAAGATCTCTGGTATTTATACAAATACAAAATCTTTTTTAGTGTCCCTTTATAGCTATCCTTGTTGGATAATATTACCATGTTCATACTATAGCTGTTGCATAAATGTCCCGTTAACTTTTCTTAGAAAATCTAAACTTTTTCTTTTGTCTCAAAAATATTTTGGTTATCTTTTCACATTGGTTCAGTTTAGATATACCAGCTGCAGTCCAACAGATTCATCTGTGCTTGGCTTGAAAAATGTGAGAAATCTTTTTCTTGACACAGTGTTCAAGCAGTACGAGAAGGAAAAACCTGATTTTCAGTTCATAGCACTTAACTATGGCAATTACACTGTCATGATCCACACTTGGTGGCCTGCTACTATTGTTTTAGGTGGTATCTCTTCATCAAACTCTCTGCAGGTCTGTAAATGTAGGGCATTTGGGGTTCCATTGTGTCTCACTGAGAAGTATTGAGCCACATACATTTATACCCAATGTTTTCTCTTGATTACTGTCTGGTCCTGCAACTGTTTATGAATAGGTGGATGAATTGCTATATTTTGTCAGGTGTCAAGAACATTACTGCCAATTCCTATCTCTAGTCTCTGTATTGTATCACTGTGTAACTTTCTGTTTTTAAATTTGGAAAAGTTATGGCCAACCACCATTCATTTTATCAATCAAAATGTTATCCTAAATCTTGGATGCTCCACCAGACATGACCACCTCTGATCATTCCCGCTTCCTTCTACAGCCTCTGTGATCTAAGCAGAAAAGTACTGTTTTTTTAGGTTTTGAGAAATGGGAATCACACTTCTTTAAATTATTGTTGTGGTAAAATTTTATATTGCAGAGGACATGAGATTGGAAGTAATCTGGTGGACTGTCTGCATCAGTGGAGTATTGGGAATGTGACCCAAAGAAGATATCCACTGCATTCCTGGGTTCTTTTTCACCAAGGAGTGAATTACAACCTGATTTTTACTGAACTGTAAGCGCCTTCTGGGGTTTTATAAGAAGACTTGTTTTTGGCATAGAAAATTAGAAACCTTTCTGAAAAAAATAATGCACTAGTGTTATCTGGCCAACATTTAAAAAAAAAATCAGGATTAATTTAAAGACAACTATACATCATTTATTTTTAACAGATCATTATGCCTTTGATCAATAACTACCCCACAATCTTTTAAAAAAGTGCCAAAGTGATACAAATAAGAGTAAATGTACTTTATGGATATGGATTCTGAACAAGTTTCTTTTCACATTTTTGGCTAACCACAAATTGCTTACTTTCTCTAGAATTTATTTGACTCTGAGACCGGAATGTTGAGGTTGCTGATCAGCCTGTCACTCACTGCTGCCAATCTTTCTTACTGACAAGCTAGTAACAATTTCCCTTCAGTGTACATTTCAGCAGATGCCACTAATCCCTCTGTCAGCATACAGTGACCAATATTTATTATGACCATCAAAAAGATCCTGTTTATATGGAAAGAAAAAAAATCAAATCAATAGTTAAAAGTTATGATTAGAGATGACAAATATAAACAGAAACTAAAGATAAAATACCATGTTTGAGGTTATGCAAAATAGAGAACCCTCAGTCATTAGTGCAGTTAGAAGAAAATGCTGTTGGATAGCTTGCCATTATGGAGGAATTCATAGTAGGAGTTCAGAAAAAGGGTAATCCATCCCTAGGCATCTGGCAAGTGGATGAATCAGATGCCCATTGAAGTTGGTGTAATCCATATAGACAGAGTTACTAGCTCCAAGGGCATCGCAATAACATCAGTAGCAAACTCTAAATCAGAAGCAGACAGAAGATCAAGGCAGGCATTTGGAAGTGAAGCGAAAGTGAAGGTGTAATTTGACAGACAGATGAAAAGATTCCAATTCAGTAGTGTAGATGGACAGATGGAATGCTGTACAGATCCAGATTTAGAGGGCAAATGGACAGATCCCGATATGGTAGGGCATATGGAGAAACAGACATGGACTGATGGGATGGATGTAGAGATGAACAGTGGTTGATAGGTAAGACAAACCCAAGGTGGTTTCTCCACCAGCATAGGAAGGGCAGTATGGGAAGTGAAGTTGTGGAATTCCACTATCTATGGTAGCGGAAATAAGTGGTTCTTTGGTCAGGTTTAAGAATTGGTCGAATTACTTTTTGGCATGGAAAGTAAAGTAAACTAGTAGAGATTCATCCAGGAATTTTGCTTGGTCACCAATTATGGGTCTAGAAGAAAATTTTCCCCTGCAAGTCTGATTTGGAGTCTTTTTACTCCTTGCCCTGGATCAGCTTGGAGATGGGTTTGCATAAGTTAAACTTGTTGGACTTTGTGTCTTTTTTCAATCATACACATTATGTTTCTGTGACTGAATGATCAGCCAGCACAGGCATATTATTGGCCTACCAGGGAATGTTAGAGGGTTACTACTTAGATCCAGCCATGGCTTATTGCTAATAGGTTGTGTCAGAGATAGCCTTCCTCAAGGATTACCAGTTACCCCATCAATAAAGGTGCATTTTTCAGTGGAAGCAGTTTCCAAGTGACAGGATCACTGGATGTTTATTTATACAGGTGTGCAGGTATTTTTGTACAGTTTGATTTTTAATAAATGGATCCTCCATCAGGAAAAGACTCATAAGAGGAAACTGTAACGGTCGGCGTTGCCGCCGTCTCTTGCCTGGCAGACAGACATGGGCTCCCTGTGGTCAGGTGCATGAGCTGCGGCTGCAAGGCTGCCGGCGAGCTCCCATGACATGTACGTGTCGGGAACGCTCCCGCTGCATTGGTACGCAGCGGGAGATTTAAAAGCTGGGCAGCTTGGGAACTCAGTGCCTAAGCTTCCAGCTTGATAGGTCCCATACTTCTTCCTGGTGGTTACACAACTTTGTTCCAGTGTACCTGCATAAGCCTGCCCTTATCCCTGCATTACAGTACTACTCCAGTGTTTGCTTCCTGGTTCCTCATATCCTCTATTAAAGTGATAGTACCTGTTCTGTTCTGCAGTTTCCAAGTGGTATCCTGTTCCCTGTTACAGTCATTGTTCCAGTACCAGCAACTACCTTAGGGGGGTACACTCAGGGGTCGCGACCTGGGGGTTCCTCGCAGTTAAGACCGTACCTCCTTGCGGAGGTTAAAGGTGAAGACCAGGGGCCTCTTAGACTCCGCGCCTCGCAGCGTACCTAAGTCAAACCCTAACGTAGTACAGAGGGTCCACCTACTGCCCATGATAGGAAACATCTTGATAATCTGCTGTTGCTTCATGAATTATATTACTGGAAGATTGTTAAGGTCCAAGGTGAGTGGAAGGTTTATTGATCAAAAGAAATTAAGGTGAACTGAATCCTAATATTCTTTTCTTAAAGGTGTTTCTATGTAGTAAACATGACCCTTTTCCCATTGGAGAGTTTTAATATGTTTGAGGTCTGAAATTGCTATAAATAAGGCAAATGTGTTTTTATTACCAAAAACCCTTGGCTACACCTTAAAGGAGTTTCTGCCATTGTGTAATGAGTTAAACTGGGGCCTGTTCCTCTAGGTCAGTACATTAGTGGTTGATCCATATCCAGACACAAGCTAAAGAAGAGATCTGAATAGAGCATAGTAATATTTAATAAATAGTGAGGTACTTGTCCAAAACAGCATTAGAATTGTTTATCCCATTATCTATCAATGTGGTTTGGCCTATGTTGGCCAGAGCTTACAGGCTGTGAAAATGATGTAGCACACAGATGCCATAAATCCAATAATCTCAAAATAAATAATTGTAAAAATGAAAAATAACTACATTAATGAATGAGTAAAGCAAAAGAAGACAATGACTGAAAAAAAGTCCAGTAGGCATTTCTTTGGAGAAAAAAACGCATCAGTTCACACATTATCCAGTCCCCAAACACTAGACACTCCTAGGAGACAAGGGTAGGTTCTACACCACTAGATAATACATATAATTACTAAATAGGGGTAAGGGTGTACCCAGATTTATTTTTATGGGTGGTTCATACAATCAGATATTCCATTTCATAAATAGCAATAATATATAGTAAAAATATTACTACAACTAATATATATAATATATACAGTATATATATACTGTATATATACAGTATATGTATATATATATATATATACACATACACACACACATATATACACACACACACTGTACAATAAAAGTAGTAGCACTTATAATACTGAAATTACGGTATAATTATTACTACTTACATTATTTTTCTTAATAATTAGTAAACTATTCTAAATAAGTAAAAATTATTTTCTTAATTTAATTTGGTCTTCAGGGTATCTTGCACCCCTCTCTGCATGCCCTGGAATATGGTCTTTCCCCTGTGTAAAGTTTCAGTTCAACAGATGTATTTTTTCTATTGAAACATACTCTGCCCCTTTATAAATAAAAAGTTCAATTAAGGTAAACTTACCCTTTAAGGCCCCATCATTTACCCATACAGAGATCCACACAGCTAATGTGTTTCCCATCCTTTTGATAGAACTGGCTTAGTGTACAGCAGGGTGTAATATTATTATTCACAGCATCTGTTGAGAAACACATTACTTCTCCATTAATTTGATTTCGCTTTTTTGTCCAATAATAATTCTGTTCTGGAGAATTAATAAATATGTATTTGGATAGGACTGCAATGATATCACCCACAGGATTAAAACTCTACAGTTATGCTGAAATATATTTATGAACCGCTTTATAAGATCTTAGTTGTAAATTCAGACACTATTGTCAAACACATTCAAGTGCTGACACCCAGTGACCCAAATAAGCATTTGAAAAAGTTGTAAATAAAACATATTTCTGTGGTGAGAAGATAATCCGTGTTCCTGTTGACTATATTGACATCTGCAACTGGTAAATTCAGCAATTACACTTACAGAATAGGCAAGATCATTCCTTTTTTTAAATTATTTAATATTACCCTATTCTAAACAGCATGCACTCTCATTCAGGGGCATTCATCAAAGGGGATGTATTTTGATCAGTTGTAGCTACCAATGAGATATTGGCTTTCATAATTCTAACTCTCTCATACCATGTATTGCTAACTGCTGACTGGTTGCTATAGGCTACTAAACCTCTGTAAATGATTGCCCCCCCGTTGATGAATTTTCCTTGTTTGCATTCTATCGCACAATCTATGGACTTTCTGCCTGTGAAAGTCTAACTTTATTTGCCAAGAAACATCAAATAAAGTGGCTAAGAACTGTGCCTTGGTTCATTTTGGGAACCAAATCATTTTTTTTTTAAATAAATATTTAGGCCCTGTTCTAGGGGAGGAGGCCAAGAGTAACAACGTAGAGGTTGGGTTGTTTAGATTTCTGGTTCGGAGCTGAAACTCCCAGCCTGCATCTGACCATTGACACATGCAGGTTAATTTCCACATGGAAGAGAAGAAATTCTATCCCTGCTTTGTGAAGAGTGGGTCAGGCAAAGCATGTTAATCTGTTTAGCATGTGTGCAGTGTGAGGAGTCAGACCACCTCAATGCTTTATTAACCAACAGCAGCAGTGACTATGATCCTTTGGGGTAGTTAATAAAGAAGAGCTTACAGCGAATCAGTTTATAAAAGTTTCACTTTGTAATCTGTGTAATCTTTGGCTGAGCTTGAATGTTGCTATTTTTCTCCACTGAAGTAACTTACAAACTGCGCTATTTGTACAATTTACCACATGGAAGAGTGATATAATTAGTGTATTTAGCCAACGTCTTTCACCAGTAGGAAATGGTTTTGACAAATTGCTCCGAGGCATTATTGCAATGCACACACTTACAGTTTACATCAAGGGGAGAACAGGGATCTTTTCTTTCCTCTGTTGATGGTACAAAGCATAAAGTCATTTCAGCAAAGCTATATTTTTAAAAGTGGAATCTCTTGCATCAACATTCCAGGAATATAAAGTTGTACTTGTTTACATTTGTCCCAGAAATATACTGTAAAGAATTAGAGCATTGTTTGCGTGATAAATGACAAAGGAAAAACAGCACCACCAGCATTAATACATAAACATTGTGTCAGTTGTTTTTTGGTTATGGTGAAGTCCCCAGTTTATCTATGTGACTTTGTCATCCTCTACGTCTATTTATGAATACAAATAAACACAGGATTTTTTTGTAAAATCCAAAACCCTTATTTGTTCACTCAGAATAAATGACTGAAAAGGATTATACATATACCGATCATTAAAACCACCTGTCTGCTGTGTAGGACCCCTCGTGCTGCCTAAACAGCTTTAACCCACTGAGGAATGAACTCCTCTGAAAGTGTCCTGTGATGTCTGCAACCAATGCATTAGCAGTACATACTCAATCCTGTAAGATGAAAGGTGGTGCCACCATGGATTAGACCCTACAACTTTCCTGCCACCTGCTCACCTGTGGAACCATAACAATTCATATTTGCTGTAAGGAGATCAGGTGGCAGTAAATCAGCAGGCAGGTGGAGGAAGGTGGGCAGTGGGGGGCGCCCCCTTTGTCAGTCATCCCCTAAAACTTGGTAAGTTGTGGGTGCCCATTGTCATGTCTTCAAAAATTATGAGTAATGCTATTCTCCTACAGTTCCCCATCAATCCCTATAAACCAAAGGGAGTCATTAATATAGAAGGGAAAAATGTATTACAAAGGCTCACTTTTCTTAGAAATCAATGCAGTGCCGGGGATTCTTCAAAAGATTAAACTAGTCATTTGTTTATACGATGCAGAAACAAAGTGTAGTAATGAAAATGTAGAATGAATTCTTCACGTGTCATCAAATAGGTTATAACTGTCAGTAAATCTTGCATAAATATACTCAAGTAAATCCTAAACTCTGGCAGCCCTGCCTGATGGTAACATTCATAGACTCCACCATCTGTTGTCTATTCCCTAACTATCTCATCAATGGGACCCCAACTGTCTTATTAACATAGGCAAAAACTTGCCAGCACTACTGCACCCAGTTACCAGAGGGTATAACCTAAAATGGGCACTTCTGCTAGGAATGGCACTTATTAATAAAAATGAATTGAGTCCCAGGAGGATGCTCCTAGGGTTGTCTTCTTATCCCAGGGCAATTTTATGCATAATCTTTGTTTATGACTTGCACTTCCTTGTACCATAAGAGCTAGCAGACACTTCCCCTCTACATCCACATGCCATTATATAATCCAGTTTACTTGATATTAGGAGGTTCACAGCCTATACTGCACCTCCTTAAGGTGACCACTAAGTGCTCAACCACAAATTGGAATTCAATCTCACTAATTCCCTAAATGTGTTTTTTTCTTTTGCTTGTCACTTATGTAATTTTTTTTTTTTTTATTATCCAATTTTTAACCAACTGACTCCTTCATTCGCATTCACAATAAGCCCTCCAATCATATCACTTGCTAAATGGTTTTGCATTGCACATTGGCAGCTTTTTTTTTCTAATTAAACAACTAGTGATAGCCAATAGAATATCTTCCATCCTCCTGTGCAATTCCTAAAGACTAGGTATCTTTATTGCACTCTCTCATCAGTGAAAGCTCCCCTTACTTTGTCTAAAGGGGATAATGTACTAGAACCCCCTTGTTAGACAAAAAGCCTAATGAACGAAACTGATAAATGTCATTTATTTTTTCTATAGTTCCACTTTAAAGATATACTTCCCTTTAAACTTCTGAATAAAACCTGAAGCCCAGCCTACTAAATGTATCATATATAAATAAGAACTGCATTAGATTAAAGATTACTGTTCGAGGACTATCATTTACAATCTATTTTACCAGTGTTGGATCAAATGCATAAACTGAACCATGAGCTAATTACAACTGTGTGGTCCCAAAAACTTTCGAGCACAAGTTAGATTGTTGAATGTGTCCTAATTCATCTTTGAGAATGCATATAACTATGAATCATCTGTTCTTTCTAAGCACTGATTATTATTCTTATAATAATGACACTGAAAACATTTTCAACTAATCAAAGCATTATCTGAGAAAGTGTTTGTTTTAGTAAGGTTATTTTAAATGACCAGCTGGGATTCTTGGTTCTAAGCTCATTGGATCAGACATTCAGGAGCTGTTGTCATATTTTTAGCTCTTTGCATTTCAACAGAATTATATCCATCATCATATTTTGTTTTTTTACTGAATTCCAGACACCTAAAAGTCTGCAACTTGCAATTAAATACTTATAATGGATAAAAGAAATACACTGAGGGGGTTATTCACTAAAGTGAGAATTCGACTGTTAAATTCTCAAACAGTGGATTCCCTTAGCAAATCCACAACTGCAACAATTTTTAAAGTTGTGACTGCGACAATTTCCCATAATAAAGTCGCAACTACGACAATATTCTCATTATACAGGCACGACTGTGACAGTAGCAGCCTATTGCGACTGTCTTTAGCTGCCAAATTTACACCTATGCACAAAAACTCGGACTTTAGTGAATAACCCCCCTGGATCTCAAGCCTATATGTAGGAATGGACCTGGAAGACTGTGCAAGTGCCATACAAACAAAAGTATTGTAATAATATAACTGTATAATCACAAAGCAGCACATTTTTGAGGAAAGACCCATCAAGCATTTGTGTAGGTTTCACAGCTATAAATAAATGAGATCACTCCTACTTGCATCCATAAGATTTTGCTGTTCACTTTGTTTGTATGACTTGAAGTAAAATTTAAATTTTGCCTTAACCAGCACGAGTCTACCTATAGTAACATTATAACAAAGTAAAGTCATACTCTGATGACATCGTTTTCTCCCATGAGTTCAAAGAATGCATACTTCTGTCTGACCAAGAAAACAAGGAAGTTCTCAGGCAATTCACATCTTCTAGGGCCACAGAAAGAAAGTTCTTTTTCTGGTTATCTGTGAATGTATCTGTGAATAATATTATTTTCTGCAAATGTACCACATCTTCTTAAGCACCGCACATAGTTATTTACATTGCACCATTTAATATTTGTGTATTGGAGTTTTAACATTAAGTGCAAAAAGGGAAACTCTTACAACTGGTGTAATTTGTGAATATTTTTAAGTTTGAAAGGAAGAGGTAATGTGTTTTTTCTTATTTGGTTAAGAAGGTTATTTTGATTGCTTGAAATTATGAACAGTTGACATTCTTAATTTCATTTCATTTGTTTTGATGAAGTTAAAATGTATTCCATAGTGTTATTCATTAGGTATTGAATAGGGGACATGAAGACTAAATAAAACCAAAGACGGAATATGGACAAAACGATACAGAAAATGTAGGAAGGTGGTTCTGTGAATAGCAATAATAAGAGATACAGGTCTCAGTGATTTCAGTGGTCAAAAACTGGAAACAATATTAATGTTGGGTGGGGAGGAATTGAAATTAGAGGTGAAATTAGAAAGACCTCGAGGTGTATTTAGGCTTATCTTAAGGGGTAAGTTTGAGGCAATGATTGAATCACTGTTAGAAGAAATGTCTAACATTCAGTAGCAATGAGCAGGTGTGGTGCTGCTCTTGTGAGTGATGGGAAGGGATGGATGATATAAGATAAATGTGGAATAAAATAAGTCATTTGGTGCTTGGATCCTTAGCACCAGCAAACTGATATTTGGCTACTGCTAAGACTTATCACAAGCATCTTCTAGTGAAGAAACTAGAGGATTTAAGGGTATATTAAATCCCTAGCAAAATGTAAATGTTAACTCCAATCTTCCAAACTGTGCAGGTTTCCTACAATAAAATTATCATGTTTGTTTGGTTTTTTTTGTAAAAAATAAAAAAATAAAAATATTGAGCAAAAAAAAATAATGAAAGGTAAAACTAATTAGGCCAAAAAGGAAGGAAACTATGAATTGTTCATTAGCCTAATATTTACTAATTAATGTTACTAAGTTGAAACAGTTTGAGAGGAAATTTCTTGCTGTTTTCTTATATACAAGATGCCATAAGAGTTATTACCCTTAATGCCCCAGAAATAAGCAAGAATTATTGCAATAACTTACTAAGGTGACAACTTTAAAAACCCTTTCGAACATGTAACTGTTTTTGATGAATATGAATAAATCGCCCCCGGTTACTAGTAAGTTACATTGTACATTAATTATTAATCCAACTAACTGCACAAATTTTCAAGGTGTCCTTGCGGTTATCCATCAGATACTTAGCTCGGTGACCCACTCGGTTATCAACCAGCTTTATTGTACACTGTTCACTAGCCCACTCATTTTTCCATCGTTTGCCATTAGCATTGGTTTTCTTTTCTAATTCACTGCATATTGCTCTGTAACCCACCTCTGTGCCGTTTATACCACCCAGGGGTGGTGCCAGGTTTGAATGGTTTGAGGTGGCATAGTCTTTCTAAGCCTTCATTTAGTTCATCGTCTGCCTCTGCTTTGCACCTGACATCTGTGGCATTCTATGTTAGTGATATCAGCAGAAGAGGGAATGGACTAGAGCTATAATAGTGAAAATGTCCACCAGTGGCAGTGACTTGAGCTATATAGACACAAATTTTGAGTAGCTGCAGCCAGGTAAAGACTTCCCTTATGTTTATAAATGAACCTGAGTGGGCCTGGGAGAAATAATGTTGTAACCACCATTGGGACAGTACACTGCTGTATGTTTCCTTGTTCTCTCCAATCAGCAATTCCCCAATAAGTGAGCAGGAACCAATACTATGATTATAATGTAATATGCCTTGCAAGTTGCGTTTCCATGAAGAATTGTGGGTACTGTACACTAGGAGTGTTATTGTGTATTGCAAGACATTTACATTATAGCTAATTGCCTTGCAGAGGTTTAGCCTAGAATTCAGACCATACATCCGATGTACAAACTTGATGTGTTTCTCCTACAATACCACTGGGAGGGTGTTTCCTCTTACAGTGTATTTCATAGACCAGTGATGGCGAACCTTTTTGGCACCGAATGCCAATGATGATGATGATGTTACTCATCAGCGCCTGCCCAGGATGTGCAGATGCTGATGAGTGATGTTCTTGCACCTGTGTTGGGGGAGAACTCTAGCTGTGGCATTTCTACCTAGATCCTCCCTGCGAGTGCTTTTTCAGTGTCTGCTGTGGATCTAACCTGAAAACTGTCAGGTCCGGTCCATGGTCTATACTGAAGGAGTGATCGCTTAATGGGGAGGGGATCTAGGATAGCAGTTAGAGCAGCGCTCTGAGTGCCCTCTCTGGCACGTGTAACATAGGTTCGCCACTGCTGTCATAGAAAGTTAAATATTTTCTGGTCCTTTAAATTTAATTTACCCTAGCTTCTTGCTAGTCTATATCAATGTAAGTAAAACTTTCTCTAGACCACTGATGACCATTCCTGCAGTTCCCATAAAAATCCCAGGAGCCAAGGATGTTGTAAATTGTGATTTAGCCACAGTTTTAGGTAAAAAGCATTTTACTGTCTTGTACTATAATTCAGCTTTTTACCACCAGAGGAGCAAAACAAGAGAGCGCCCATATAAGATAGTCATGACACTGAAAAGAAAAATACTCTTGCATATTAATCAGTTTCTGGGACTCTAGACTTGCATTAGTAATGGGCACATGGTTGGTGGCTAAATTCCCTGTTCTTTTCCATAGAAGTGTGGAAAGACTAAACTATGCACCATGACAACTACTCTTTGTTTATACAGACTGATATCAAGCTGCTGAATCATGTATTCCCTTTGGGATGCAAGCATAACAAAGTATATAGTTTTCATTTCTAAAGGAAGCAATCAAAAAACTGAGATATATCAAATGTAGCTGCCTGGTTGCATGAGTCATTATTACCAAAAACTGTGACTAGATTGTTGAGCAAAAACTGTTAAAAGCAGGATTTTGAAATGTTCCGTTTATATGTACACTGAATGAAGAAAGTGTGTATTGCCTATAGCATGTTATCGTCTCAGGGAATATGGTTACTATCTGGGGTTAAGCTTACTATGTCAGCTTTCCAAAACGTCATTCTCCTCCCCAGTCTATACTCCAGGATATCTCATGTTGCTAAATACATCATGTATTCCAGTCAAACAATACAGATGTAAACTGACACTAGGAATATCCCAATTCCAAGATCCATTTTGTAAAGTGTCTTAGAATCTTAGAATATTTGGATTCAGGAGAATCCTTAGCTTTTCACTAAAAAATTCCTTGCTGTCATATTAATATACAATGTAATAAAAGACCTCAAGTCCATTTCAAACTTTTCAGACCCAGGCTGCAGACTTGGGAATGTGAAGACAACCTCAGTTACTACTTGATTCATGTAATAACCATATTTAACAATGAATATACTTTTTAGAATGGTATCCGGTCCACATTTACACCCAAACAACACTTTCTCACCTTGAAATTAATTTTTAAAATATAAATAGAATTACTTCAATTCTAGATAAGATTTGACAGATAAGGGCAAAAATTAGCACAAAAAGTGCACTAATTAAAAATAAAATATAGCCATTAGAGTGCCAGATTGGGGGAGGAGGATTGACAGCAGGGCTCTAGTGTGGCATAAGTTGACTATTTCTACAAAAGTGACAGTGGTGACTGCGACTAAATGACAACATGACATAAGGACAAAATTACATAGATATATTATTCACTTATTGTCAGATTAACTATAAAAGATTAGAGGTCTGGACCCCAGTGGTTGGATACTGGCAAAAGCAAGTTATGTCTTTAACCAGTAAATAACTTTAAACAGGGCAGGGGTTAAAATAACATCAATGGGGACTGAGTTCTGAAGGGCAAGGGTTCTGTTGGGACAGGAGAATTCAGGGGTACTTCACTATCCTCTAAGCAAGATGTGCAGGACTTAATTAGCTTCTTCACCTGATTCCCACCCAATTAACCTTACCAACGGAACACTGCTAATACAGGATAAACAAGACTTGGCAAATTCCCCTTTTACATAACTTGGCAAATGTCCCTTTTACATAACTTGACAAATGTCCCTTTAAAATCACACAGCAAATTTCCCTTTAAAATCACGTAACAAATTCCCCTTTAAAATCAAGCACAACAAAGAAAGGGAATAACAAAACAATTGGGACTCACCCGCAGAGAAACCTTGAACGGCGAAGTAGGACGCCGAAGGGAAGGCAGAAACAGCTAGTGAGAAGCACTGAACAAACAAACTGATTTCTAACCCACTGAGCAGGGGAAAGGCACCGGATAAAATGCCAGAAGGTTTAACTAAACAAACTTGCCGACACCCAGACTAGAAAATAACCTAAACAAAATACAAAGGCTTAAACACACACTGAATATTAACAAACGAACCAGGATCACCTTGTTAGTACCTGACCAAAATACTGTGGCAAAGGTTTGGGGGAGTGGACCAGTTAAAAACCCTGTGAGGTCATCTGATTGGTCAGAGGGAACCTGGAACTTAACCCCTTTCAATGCCAGAATCCTAACACTTATATACAGTTAGGGTTATGGTGATGATTACGTCACTGCACTTCACTGGGGGAATTCACAACAATTCGTATCACTTCACATCCTTTTCTATTCATCTGACAATGGCCCACAATGCATCTGGCAGTGTTCGTCACTGTCTACTTATTGAACAAGTCTGTCCAATGTTTTATTAATAAGGAGAAGTGAATTCCCAACTATTTTGTCAATGCAACTCCAATTGTAGCGAGGTGAATTTTGACTTTAGCCAATAAGGCCCTTCATCTGTACAGCCATTTTTTGGGTGCTCTGCCTGATTATTTAGAGTAAATTGTTCAAGGTCGTTAGATAATGTGAAGGAACTAAGCTTTGCATATCAACGTTCTAATAAGAAATCTGGATTACATTTGCCCTTATGTCAATTACCGTAATTGTGTTTGATAACTATCAAGTGAAGGAGGCTCTGTAGAAGGAAGGGGCAGCTGTGGCTACAACATGAGAGATATAATAAGTACAACCTAGCTGGTAAATATGCTGCCCAATGCAAAAGCTACACTGACCTCTAACACAATGTCATTTTACAGTTGGGGGCCCCATCCTCACCATGGGCAGCTTTTAGTGAATGGAACAAGTGCAGTAGTAGGATTCTGATCTAAAACTGATACTGCCTTTGCTCAATTTGTGAAATCAGAAAGAAACATGAAGTGAAGAGGATCACAACACTGTGAAGACCAGAAGATATTGGTATGTTATCTAGAGCAGAAAGACTGTGCTGGAGCATGAAACCCCTATTAGCAATTATTTCCCCCTCCCCCCTTAAGAATCACCCCTAGTATAAATGACAGTTTAGTTCTCCTTTAATACAGTACAAATACAGAAATATTTAAGCAGAGCTTAACAACTCTTCACTCAAATGTCTTCACAGAGGAGAATCAGTATGGTAGACAGACTAGGAATCTTGCCTAAAGCTATGGGGTGATGTAAGTGACACACATGGCTAATTTCAGACCTATAGCATTCTGGGAATTTCTGTTTGGGTGCCAGAGTGATTGATCTGCTTGGAAAGAATGTTTGTATTCACTCCAAATGTGCCAAAGCAAACACACTGAATAAAAAGTACAAGGAAACGAGAAGCTTTATTCTGTGCAGAAATCAGTGTATAGGGAGTTCACAGAGAGTTGAGACAGCTACATGCAGAACACATACAAACATTCTGCACACTTCACCTCGCCACATTACTCACTTAAATGTTGTGCAGCAAGGATTTTTCAGCTTCCTTAAATGATTTGTATTTTTGTCCCCTAGGAATTAATACTGCTAATTGACTCCTTTTCCTACATATTTAATCCATAAAAATCAGTGTCACAGGTTTGAAATGGGAAAAAAAATATACACGTCATTGAGAGATGGTGTCAAAACTGAAAAGCTAATAGTCAGAGGGTACAGAATAAATCATTCAAAAAAAATAAATAAATAAAAAATGACAGCAATTGAAAGAAATTGGTACAAGTAGGAATTATGTCAACTCAATAGAAAAAACGAACTCAATTTCCTAATTATATGGACGTTGGAGGTATACGTCTTTTTGAGGAGCAGCACAACTAATCTGTTGGACTTTTTCATGAACTTTTATTTCTAGTTATAATCATTTTTAGCGTTTCTTCATTTTACATCGTATTTCATTATAGGTTTGTTTGATTTTTAGTCCTAATTATAGAGCACTGCCTCCTATGTTCCATATATTGTGTATCTTTATGCATTGCCGGTTTTACCACTGGATGATGTGAGTGACTGCCCAGGGAGCAATCTATTTGAGGGGCGCTTTCGCCGACATCGCCCATTGCTAAACTCAACTCCTCCAGCGATGCACTTCCTCTAAGCGCTTCTGCACAATGAGGTAAGTTGAATGTGAC
>WMED01009233.1:0-16111 GCA_019650415.1 Pipa parva | reverse complement strand
TATATATATATATATATATATATATATATATATATATAGACACACACACACACACACACAATACCAAACAGGTGGGACTGCTCTAAAAATTCACAAGCAGAGGTGCACAGGCATATAATTTATATGTGCATTATGGTCCAAAGGTAAACAAGCAATACATTGCTGTATGGTGTTATGAAGTACATAATACAAATTGTCTTAACTGTAATTTTAAATATACATGTACAAATATATATATATATATATATATATATATATATATATTGTATATATTCATACAAACAGAAACAGTTAAGTTGTTACTATTGTAATTATTAGTACTATATACCAACTACAATTATTCTATCAGAAACAACACAGCAAAAATAAACAAAATCATAGCATGATCTTGAATAATCTGCTGAACTTTTGACATAGGTCAGGCAATGAAAGACTTGTATTCTGAAGTGACCTTTTATTTCTCTGTTAAAAGTAGCTCTCTACAGCAATCAGAGGTTTTTTTCACAGCATGAAACTGATCTGCCAAGTTCATACAGCAGTAGGTTGTGTTAACACAACTTCTACAACAAAAGGGTCTTCACACCCATGACATGAGCTAACATCACAGGGGAAATAATGATGGAAAAAGTTGTACTTGCTTGCCTTAAGCTGGAGAAAGAAATTGAAAGATTAAAAGAATAGTAGACAAGATTGATTTGCTAAGAAGCAAAGCGCACTTTGTTCTTGACATTTATTTTGTATGGGGAAGTAACTTCTAAGTCTTTGCATTTCCTGCATAAATTGAGTGTGTTGTGCTCACTGTCTTCAATAAATGAGTTATATTGCACTGTCAGTGGTTTTTGGCACCTGTGGTGATATCCCTAAATGTAATTAGTAGAGCTGTTTCTCTATTTTTATAACATCTTTGGCGTAATCTTTTGTTGTGGATCTGAATGAATAGTTTAACACTGTAAAAGAATAGTTATTCACTGATTTATATTTCTTTCAGTTTGTTTTGCCTCTACGGAGTAAATAAAGTACTGTAATAGTAATTCAATAATTCCACTATGTTCAAGGAATCTTTTCTCCTAAGTTCACTAAAGTATGTGAGGATATCTAGAGTAAAAATATGATTATACCGAGCCACACCCATTTCCCAAATAAAATAGTGAGCGGATGAACTGCACTAGTGAAGCTTTTTCTTTGTTCGAGTGGCATTTGTAATTATTCTGTGCACGTTAAGCATAGTAATGTATATAACACTGTGTGCACTAAGCAGACAGTGCAAAAAAGGCGCAGATAGCATACTTATAGTCAGAGCTGCCACCATAAATTACCCCCCTCCCAAACCTTATCAATGGGGCCCTCCAAAATGATTTTCCAGCCTCATTTACACTAAAAAAAATGCCCAGTACCAATACTCTGAAGCCTACATATGTCTGTCTGATCTATATTGGTCTGCTGAGCTGGTGGAGTCCCCCACAACAGTACCCCCTGTACATATTTCAGTAAATCTAAAATGATAACGTAATACAAATATACACAGAAGGCAGTATAAGAAATATATTAGATATTTACTTGCATTATTCCATTCTTTTCTATTGAACTTTTGACAATACATATTCACAAAGTGCTACAAAAATCCTAATATATAATGGGTGGCTACAACCATTAAAGGAAAAAAAAAACAGAGCAAAAACAACTTGGGTGTCCACAAAGGGGAGCCCAGAGGGGCAGTTTCACTGACCCTTGATTTCTGACAAGTAGTTTAATAGCCTAGAGCTACCTGCTTGCCTTTAGCATAATTAAACATTACAGATTTACATGGTCCATTTGACTCTCTGGTTTGAAACTTGTTTATTGATATATTTTTATTCTGCAAATTCTTTAGAATGGAAGAATGAAGCAGCCCAGGGGTATTACTAATATTCTGAGCATTTACATTGTCCTAGCTGCCTACATGTTATGACTGTAGAATATTAGAAATGTGCTTGGCAGGGTATTCAGGGTAAACAGACATCTGACTGAACTACGGAGTCCCCTACTAGACAACTGTGATGAGCTTCTAAAGGCTATGACCAGAACCTTTGAAAACCCTAATAAAACTGCCACAGTTGAAGGTCCTCTACTAACTGTGGTTCAAGGTTGGGAATCTGCTGTGGAATCTGCATCTACTTTTAAGAAAACTGTGGCCATTACCCTGGATAATTGGCAGGTGCAGATATTTCTTTGAAAAAGAGTATTAAATATGAATTAGCAGGGATAATGTTTTGACTGGTTTAATCACTATACTAGCAGGTCCTTTAATATCCCCTACCCATAGTAGCTTTAACTGTAGGTTAACTGTAGTAGCAAGTTTTCTGTAATGTGGACATTTTTCTGTGACATCTTCTCTGCCCCCTCTTTGTTTACAGCTTGTCAGTGGTGATTTCTTTGCTGGTGTCTTAAAAAGCCCATGAAGGAAATATAGGTAGGATGATGATGACAGTTAGCAAGTTATTCACCTACAAGGACCTGATAGCTTTGCATGCCAGTTGTGATTCAATAAGAATGTCGTAGACAATGTGGTTCCATTGTTTCTCTAACTTTGTAAGCTGCATTTGAAGTTTTGTTTGTTAACATTCTTGCAATAAATTGGCCAATTGCCCAGCCTATTGATACCTATTTGTATGTTTTTGACCTTTTTCTTGGCCACGAGCCTGGAATTTCTAAAGCTGTGAATATAATCCCTTACCCCGCAGTGAAAAATACAGTTTAAACTAATTTTACTTGCATTGTCAGTGTTTCTTGGAATACTTCTGAAATACAAATTAGGATCATTGAGTTTTCTTCAATTATATTCCACCTACAGTACTTTTCCATTCTTTCTAAGCTCTCTCACTATATATGTATGTGTGTGTGTGTTTATATATATATATATTTATATAAAAATGAGTATTGAAGTACTTGGCGATTCCTTTTTTATTGGACTAACAGTACACTTTTTTATATCTTTGCATCTGTGGACCGTTCTATCTATCCTACCTTATATACTGTGTGTGTCACAAACAAACTCTGGTAGATGAGCTTTAGTTCTTGCAGTCCAGTTTCGTATTGTTACCTCACTGTTCCAGCTGCTGCCCTCATACCCTCATTACTTCTCTACCATAGTTGTTCCCATTGTGTATGCACTATTGTGCACACATGAATTAAGTAGTAAAGTAGAAGGTAGGAAGGGCAGCAACTGCTGCAAAACCAATACTGTCTGGTATGTTTTGGGTTTATTGTACCAGTTCATTTGTGCACCAGCCAAACATTAGTAAAGACTCATGCAAGTAAAGTTGCACTTGTAGCCAGACATCTTTATAATCTTGATAAGTCATCTTGCTAGTGTCTGTGCACATGCTCAGTCTTGCTGATTGCTTTGCTTAAGAACTGGAGAAAAAAAGGTAAAATAGAAAGTCACATTACAACTGTGAAAAAAATCTAACTTTGAGCTGTGTCCATGCAGTGTGAAAAATGATTTGCTTATGTTTTAATCTGGACTGCAAGTCAGAAATCTCTGTTACATAGAGGGGTTTTGTTTTGTTTTTTAATTATCTTTTTAGCAGAAATTAATTATAATCCAACTGAATACTGCTGTGCTGGTTAATACTTATCTTAACACATGGTTATATAAAGCAAAGAGCTCCATTGTCACACAAAATACACAGACTAGATCATCCCTTTAACAAGGCACAATTTTAAAATGTATAGTGTATTGTTAAAAAGATACTAGACTCAAGCCTTCACAGAGGTCATTTTCTCATTTTCAAAATTTGATTGGAAGGGATTTGGTACTGAGTAATTCTCTTGATCTATAACATTAAGAATGGCTAATTTCATTGCAGCCGTCTAGAAAAGCATGGTCCTAAAGTGGAGAAATATCACCCTAGTAGGTGGTAATACGAGGCCTCAGCTTATTTGAAAGCCTTGCCACAACCTCTTACAACTTCCTGAGCAATCAGGTTTTTTGATGTGTTAGTATTTGGGATTATAGCTAGAATTGTAGTAAAAATAATTTGTTTAGACTTGACTTTCCTTAGAGCCAGTGTTGTGGTTTGGCACTTCTAGAGATTGAGATTGTATGCCAGGGTCTAGCCCCAACTACTTTTATCCTGTCACTTAGGTACCCTGCTTTCTATATAGCAAGAGTTTGTATAATCTCCATAACAACTTGTGAATGTTTCCCTACTTGCTGTTATCCTGCTGTCACTGGCTTTCACATCTTTCTAGCCATTGGGACCATGTGAAAGGCAACTGGGTTTTGAACTCTCAGTTTTGGCACAACAATCTTGAATTTTTGCCTTGCCTGCCAATGCCTGTTATTCTTTTCTTTTCTTTTCTTTTCTTGGCATTGGGGTTCTCCAGCCCTTCTAACTAGTACTGTGCCTGCTCCCCATCCTGTAACACTGTATTTCTCCCTTGTCTATGGCTAACTTCAGCCCTATGGAAAAACTACTGGTATCACATCATGATATCGCAATGAATTGTGTGAAATTGCAATACAGATATAGCTGGACTGGGTTTGCCAATTAACACTTTGTAATTAACTTTTCTGTGTTCCAACCCAATGGGGATAAATAACAGATAAAAAAAGTATATTTCCATGCATTTACGCAGTAAAAAAATAATTTGCTGTTTGTACATTGTGATATCTCACTGTGTTGTTTCCTAAGAAAATATTTTATAAAGAATTTGATAAAAAGTTCTTCTTTATCTATATTTTCCAGACTGCATCTGATAGAACTGTGAAGGACAGGATCACCATATTTGAAATCCTAAAGTTCCCTTCTATTATGATGCTGTTGCTGTATAAATACAAACTATTAGCATATATTTCTTATGAGTAACTTACCCTTTAAGCTATTCTATCATATTGAGTTTCCTTACTTGAACAGACCAGATCGAGTGAGAACAATAGCAAGATGGTACTTGAATTCTTCACATAGCTGTGAAACAAATCTAGTGCACTCAAACTTTCTGAGTCTGTGCGGAGGTGGAACAATAAGGAACTTACACAAATGCATGAACTAATAGTCAGGCATGCCTTTCATTGGCTCCAGTGTATACCTTATCTATGACTAACGCCTTATTGCTTATCTTTTCTTTATCTATATTAATGCTGTACAATAAAGATTCTTGCCCAGACTATTCTCTGCCACAACAGAGTATGGGAAAGGCATATAAACCAACATTTGTTAGTAAGTTCTGTGTGCACACGTACTTTAAGATTAATTTGGAACTGGTCTATGGTTATAAGTGACGGTTAAGTCACCCCAACAAAACCAGCTATACCCACAATATAATGATGATTATATTGTTATTATTTGTATGTAAAAAAAAATGCATATACCATAGCTCAATAATAAGCAGTTGCATTTATGACACTGTGTATGAGCATAACACATTTGAATTGTGAAATATATATATAGAAGTTATTCTTCTGGCCTGGAAAAAGTCTCTAAAAAAGAAGAAAAATATCTCTGTAATGTAAAACTGAAGCATTTGCTAATTTACAAACACTAACAGCAGGTTACCAGCTAATTATTATATTTCACATGATGGTTTCCATGTTTTTTGAATGAGAGCATTATGTAAAAGTGGCATAAAATAATTTGTAAAGATGGCAAATATTTCACATTTTGACAATAGAAAATATGGTAGTAATTTAGAAGCAGATGTTAAGTGTGTACTTCATCAGCAGCTCTGAAACATTCCCTCTTATTTTTTGTTTATGTTGTAGAAACAGTGAAAACTTTAAGATTCAGGTGACTCTGCTCCATTGAGCTACACAAATTTGATTACTCTGTTCCTAGGGGAGCAGTTACAAGTTTGAAAGCAATAAAGTGTTTATGATTTGCATTGCTATCTGCCACATTATTTATATGCTGTTGGCTGTAAAATAAGGAATTTTGAAAAGAAAGAAAGAGAAAAAAAAGATAGAAAGAGAAGAAAGAAAAAGAGAATCAATTTATCCTATCTATTCTATACAGTACGGAAGAAATAGAAACATAAACTAGAGATGAGTAGTTTGGATTAATCCGATGAACACTGCAGACTTGACACAGGTTTGAAAGTTGTTAAATTATCTAATAAAATATGAACCAGTACAAACTGAATCCAAAACATATGCCAGGTTTGATTTTTTTTTTTATGAACCTCTCTAAACCTTTAGAAACTCACAGAAAGTTTCAAACCTCAGCTTAGAACCTTACCAAAACACTTTAAATTCAGCAAAGACCATTAAATAAGTAAAAATAAAAGCAAATGTTTCTCCTTATTCCACATGTAGCATACAATCAGGCGTACATGTGTCCTTACCTGTCTTGATATCTTCCCTTCTGACCTATAAAGTAGTCTTGGATGGGCCAATGTTGTCTGGGAAACCCTCGCTCCTCTTTCATCCACAATGAAGTCTAATAGAAGGATATCTGTTTTCTGACCATGACATAGTCCATGGAAGGCCATCATCTTCTTTTTGCAATAGTCCAAATGATCTAGATCCATTGTTGCTGCAAGTCTTTGCAAAAAAAGTTCTTTATCTTTAATACAAGTCTATGGGCAGGTCCCTGTCAGGTAGGATCAGCAGGATTCTGCTCTGTTGTGGTGGCAGTGGATCAAGAAAGAAGATAGAGAAATGAGGACTTGGCAGACACCATGGACCCATCTGGGACTACTTTATGGGCGAGAAGGTAGGAAGACAGAAAAGGTAAGGCTAAGAGTTCAGATACTGTGCAGCATTAGTCAAATAAGGGCAAAAGATACTTAAAATTAGTGTTTTTTCTCTAAAAAAATTCCATATACGAGTCTGAATCCAAAACCACAAAATATACAAAACCAAAACAAATCAATGAATCTGAATCCATACCCAAAGCAAAGCCAAGACACAGGGGGTCCATGCACATATCATAGATAAACATGCTTAATCCATTTAAATAACTGTTTTGACATTTTTTTCAAGCATTAATAGAATCTTTTTTCAGTTAAATAATTGTACTTCTTTTCAATTATCTGTCTCTCAGTTGAATAGTTTGATACAAAAAAATAATTTCTACATTTTTTTTTATAGAATGATTTGCATTGATCTACCATCTGCAATGCAGAGGAACAGGGACTGGTAAGGTTGCATGCAACTTTAACTAGCCCCATCCCCCAAAGATTTTCTGATAACATCATTCATAAAATCAGATGACATTTTTAATGATCTCATGGGTGATATCACATAGAATATTTGAAACATTATTACACCACTAATCACTGAGAGCACACAGAATCCCATATGACACCAGCAATTACATCTGCAATTACAAAGACTTTGACAACACTCCTGGTTATATTTAATGTTGGCACCAGGGTTATTTATATGGTAAATAGGAATGTTATCATATAAAAACAAAACTGGTACCATGTTAACATTGGCAGTAATAATAAAGAGCATATTTATTACTATCAAATCCTTTGGCCAGATTATTTACTATTAATTACCATTATTTACCATTTAGGTTTTTTTGTTGCTATTTTCATTAATATTTTAGGTCAGTAAAGTGGCTGTGATCAAAATAGAAATGATGGAAAAAATAAAATATAAATAAAATAGTAAAAGTAGTTAAATTAGAAAGGTATCATTATTTTGACATTGGTGGTGGGGGGTTTCATTAAAGGGGAACTATAGTTAGATTACATCTTTACATATACAGCGCTATACCTTAGTGAGAAGCATTTTTCCCAAGTAGATGTTTCATGTGACGCAGAAAGATTGAGTAGACAAAACTGAAACTCCTGCACCAGGAAATATGTTTGTGATGTGTACTGGCCAGTTTTCCATGAAAAGGTACCCTCCCCTGGACATTTTTGACCTACTTACTACTTTGCACATGTGCACAAGTCAGCTTTCCCTCTGTAATCTCCTGCATTATAACATAATTTATGTGGCCAAAAGGTCAGCACACTGCTTAACTAATAGCAGTCAGGCAGCTTTTTCTTCTCCTGTTGCCTGACTTGCAGAACAGAAAGAGGATGGAGAGGAAAATGTCAGCTGTCAGAAAAACTAATTAAGGGAAGCAAACGGCAAGTATTATTTCTTTCTTAAACTGTTTTTAACTATTTGTGTCAGCAATTGGCTTAGTATAAAGGAGTTTTGTATTTATGTGTGCAGTTATATCAGCACTATAGTGCCACTTTAAGAGGCACTAGTACAAATCAGGTTATATTCAGACACAGGAAAATACATTAGCTTATTTCAGTGGTGGTGAACCTTTTTGGCACGGAGTGGCGAAAGGTGACGTCACTCACCAGAGGCATCCCCCGAAGTGACGGTGCTGATGAATGACGTCTTTGTGTCTGCATTGGGGGAGAAGCGTGCATGCGTTGGGGGAGGAGAGCTCCCCTGAGAGCAAAGTGCTCCTTCAGTGCAGGCCACGGATCCAACCTGAAAACTGTTGGATCGGGTCCATGGCTTGTACTGAAAGCAACTTTGGCGATGGCTCTCATGCCAACAGAGAGGGCTCTGCATGCCCTCTTTGGCATGCGTACCATAGGTTCACCATCACAGGCTTATTTTATGGTTAGTGAGAGATGACAAAAAGCTGTTTTTCTACTAATGATCTTAGCAGCTCATTAATACAAAGCATTAATACAAGCATTACATTCCTCTTTTTTTAAAAATATAACATTTCTAGACAGCTTTTTCTTTTTATTGGATTTGATCGGTGTACCAATATATTTAGATATTTTATACATATGCTTTTGCCACAAAATGGGCAATTAATATTATAGTACATGTCTAAATGAATGTTGCTGAATAAAATGAAATGTTTACAGTAGTCTGCTTATTACATTTCCTATAGGAAGAACTGGAGCAACAGCTAATGCCTTATCAAGATGTATTTGAATGGGTAGTTCCCAGGAGTTGGAAGTTGACAAACTCATGCCAACCAGTGGGTGGAGTTAGCCCTTACTTAAAAAAATGTTGTGGGTAGTAACACAGTCTGTCATTCCATCCACTGCATATCAAGTTGGCTGGTTGCTAATAATATAAATGTTATGTATTGTAATATTGTCATTTATATCATGACATACTGTATTGTTTCATGTTATATTAATACAATTTGTTATTTTAAAGAATCCCTGGTACAGTTATTACCTGCACGCGGACATCAGCGAGTGCTTTAAAGAGATTCCAGTCTCGGAGTCGCCTTGCCGAGACTGGAATCCCTTTAAAACGCTCGCTAATGTCTGTGTGCGGGACATCAGCAAGCGCATAACAGTCTATGCGAAGTGAGCTGAAGGATTCGGAGCTCACTTCACACAATCATGAATTCCCCCCCCTGGACTTTAGTAAATAACCCCCATAGCCTTCTTTATTTTGTCCTACAAGTTTAATACTATAGCTCTTTAAGTACAGATGTAGTAAGGGCTGATTTTGTCAAATCCTTCAAAGTATAGTTTGTTATTTGAACTCAAAACATAAACACTCCAGTTTACCAAACTGTGTAAAGTAATTAAAAGAATTACTGAAAAATTAATTTTATCACTTAAAAAAAATCACGAAATTGTGTACAGTTACCAACACATGTTACTTAGCCACAGTTGAAAAAGACTTCCCTTTGAAAAGAATGTCAATACTTCTAAGAAATGGAAGGGGAGCCTCATAGAAATATATTAAATAGAAATAGAACATTGCAAAGTGTGCTGGATTCAACTGAAAGATACAGATCTTCATTCAATATCAATAATTTCTTATGGACCCTATACAAACCAGTTGAATTGAAAAGTCCAACAAAATGAAGAATAACATCAAAAAGCATCGATACATGGCAAAATAATTGGAAATGGTCAAAATGGAATTTATAAATATCTTCCTTGGGTTACAAATATCAACAAACCATGCTTTACGGTCAAAGGAACAATTTATTAGTGGTCATATGTTTGGAATGGATTTGAGAGCATGACACAGAACAGAGAAACATGAAATAATTAAGGCTATGATCTTACGGAAGTAAAGGGAAATTTAAATATAGGAAAGGTATAGGGAAAAAAATGAAGGGTTATCATGGTATGAACAAAGTTGTGTCAGATCAGAGCTAAGGAAGAGGATTTCTGGAGTGATATGTTAATGAAGGAGGATGTTAACGTGTTTAAGAATGATAGAAAAAGCATCAGATAAAAAAAGTTAGCAAAGCATGAAAATAGTGTAGATGCAGTGAGCCCAAAGGGTCAGTGGATATTTTAATGTTTAGGGATAATGTAAGAAAGAGAATGTACAAGTAGTTGATAGCACTAAGCAGGTAAAGCAGTGAAAACAAGTATACTTCACATTTCACAATTCTGTACCAGTGTGGGTGAAAAAACAAATACTACCAAAAGGGGAGAACAGTAGAAAGTTCTGCATCTGAAGCCACGTTTCAATGAAAAGCAAATGGTTTACACAATGGGAGAGAATGATGTAATTGATATTACTGTACAAATTTAAAGGGCACAGCGAGTGCAAATTACAAAATCACTGTGACCTTTATTGGTTTATTGCACTCCTTCCTCAGTAAGATATGTAGATATGTAGTCTAGCAATACCTTGTGTTCCTTCCACTTCATGTTTACAGTTACTAAACATTTTTTTTTAAATATTACTTATAAATTTGTGTGTAAGTGATAAGCAATTGTCACTGGAGTATTTTATTTGCCTAAGTTAGACTTGTTTATTTTTGCTGAAAAAAAAGCTCTACTTCATCTATGAGGAAAACAGCATCTCTGAAAATATAGACTCATATAACTATAACCCATATATAGTGAGACTATTTCCTAAATCATGGTTATTGTTCTAAAAAAAAACATGGTTGTAATTTCCCGTCTCGGAATAATGTTTTTCTGCAGAGATGTGAGACATTATATATAGTTGATGCTAATATAAAAACAAACAACATTCTGCAAAGAAATAGAGTACATTTTACATATTTTTATGCACAGAGACTATAAATCTGAAGAACTGCGTGTTCCGTTAAACTTTTATTACTTCAGCCAAGTCGTTCCTAGATTTAAAAAAAAAAAAAAAAACTAGTTTAAGTTCTGATAAAACAGAAAATCAAACAAGAGCAAAATCTTTAGTAACATTGTGGTAGGACAACTGAAAACCCTTCCGAGCCATTAGTTGTAATCAAAATGTTATCTGAAACTATAACATTTATCAGAGATATGTGTAAGGGTGTTGTTACATGACTGGTTTGATTGTCGATACTATCCTGAGGAAGGCAGCAATCTTCAAATAGTCCAAAGTATCTACACATTCCATATATTTACTATTATTGTGGCTATGACTTATTTGTTACATAATTATTGCATTTAGGCAATCAACTTTTGGTAATGACACATAGGACCTTGTTAACGTGTTTACTTTTTCTAACTAGACTAGAATTGTTTCAGCTTCTTTTCATGGTAATATGCTCAAGTGCACAGCCAAAAAACCTCACAAATTACATTCCTCATGACATTCCTAATGTATATGAAAGTGTAGGGAATTACAAGTTTTTATACTGGATATTGCTGAAGTTGTGTCTTGAAATCTGTTGTAACCAGGTGAGAATATACAGCATAGTGAGAGCTTCACCTACTGACCAGGTAGGTGTAGCCTATTCATTATTAAGGAAAGAGAGATAAGACATGCTGTAGCCACCCTAAAGTCTGATGTCACTGGGTTAGGTCCCCAGCAAGGGAGATATAGGGAAGTGCCTAGAGACAAGAGCTTAGAGGAGAAACACCTGACATTGCAGAAGGTTTCTCACACCTGCTACAGAGTAAAGAAGGCCTAACACCCTAGAAGATGCACCCATTGGGCGAAATTTTACTAAGGGCGAAACGATTGCCCGAAGTAAATTTCCGTTTGCACGTGTGGATTTTCGATCGGAAATCGATCTCAATTCCAATCGTGCGATCGGAAATCGATCGCAATTCCGACCCGACCGTGCTATCGGAAATCGATCCGAATTCCGCACGTGCGGTAAAAATTGCGATCGGATGGAAAAAATCCGCCTTTAATAAATTTCGCCCAACATATGAAGCCCATATGTTGTAGTTAGTGCAGGATAGCTCCTGTAATAGGGCACAGTAGAGTTGTGCCAGCACAGTCAGAATATAGGAAGGGTTATCCCACCAAGGTGTGAGTAAGGGGTAGACTCCAGGGGTCAGAGGCAGACATCCTTGCCCCAGTTATGGACTAAATTGTCCAGAGTAAGGTCCATTAAAGAACCCAGTCTGAAGAGAGGGAAGCCAGACACCTCTCTACTTGAACTCTCAGCTAGTTTGTTACTGCTACCAAGTCATTGTAAGCAGTGTACTGTAATTGTTCTATTTGCTATTGCACTGTGTGATTGTTCTAAAATAAATCATTTTCTCTTATTTTCAAAGAATCCTAGGCACCCATTGTAATACAAATGTATTTGTATCCACTGGTTCTAACTAGTAATCAGTCCCCATAACCTTAAATTGTGCTAGCTTGGATGAAATATGTTACAGATGCTGTCCCATTTTAAGTATCTCCCATAAAGGATTCTGGGAGTTATAGTCAGTGGGGTACACATATACTGTATAGTGTATAGTTGCGCTGTTTTAATAGCAAATCTTGCATCTTATAACTCCAGCCAGTAAATCTCACTGGTAATCTAGTGTTTCAGTTGTATGTAAATGTGTCATAAGGAGGGAAATATTATCCCCAAAAGGCAATGCGAGAATAATTCAAATCTTCTTCCTGAGGTGGGAAAGGGGAGATCTTCTTGGTATAGCTATAGACAGAAGTCCAGTCATAGCTCATTCTAGGAGAGCACAGCTAGGCTAGCTAGAAGGGCAGTCTTGAGCTCCATCCAGGAGATAGTGGGTTTAGTTATCCCCTGGGTGTTCTTTCTAAGGCTCTTATAGTGTATAAGTGATAGCCCTAGGGTTAGGCCTCTGTGGAGATTGTTATAAAACTTAGCAATTCCCTTTGGAAGTATACCTGACTGGTTACTGTGATAACTATTTCTCTGCTGTTGAAGGATTTACTGTCTGAAACTGTGTGCAATTTGTAATTACCTGTATAAAGTTATACAGTTCCTCTACTATGCTGTAAGTGCTGATATGTTACCAATTAACTGCTTAATTTAATGTTCAGATGGATTTCTGGAATTCAGAATTCTTATTTGCTAATTGCTGTCCCACATTTTCTCAGGCATTAGCTCCCACATAGCGGGAGCTCCTGAATGGGAAAACTTTCCACTGGTAATCACCATAGTGCTACAAGAGTAAAAATATATATGTGTACTTATAAAGGATCTGTATAAGAGGATGTTACAGACATAAAATTACAGTACGGGGGGGGGAAAAAAGAGCAGATCAAATAGGAAATAAAGACTATATTCAAACCAATATAAAAAAGAATACCAGTTACAATACTGAAGGTATAAAAAAGAAACAGAACTCTAATAATTACATACAGAGTTTCTTCTGAGACATTATGAGATAAAACTGACAAAAACTGTAAATGTCATTGACAGGGTTCATGGAATCATCCATTCTTTAAATTTACATTTTACTATTTCAGAATATAATTTCTGTTTATTTGATGTAACCTACCGCATATGAGGAAAATTCTAATGCAAATTACTTGCCAGTTTTGGCAAGATGCTTGCCATTTTGTGAGACAGTTTTAACTCCTGCTTGTGAATATTAATTTATATATTTTGAATTTGAGTGACAACTGACATACACTTTTAAGGAAATATCGCAAAAGAATGTGTTTAGATACATACTGATTGCAAGGAGTATTTCTACAGACTCAGATGGGGTTTATTCACTAAAGTCCGAATTGTTGTGTATAGGTGCGAATTCGCCAGATAAAGACAGTCGCAATAGGCTGCTACTGTCACAGTCGCATCTTTATAATGAGAATATTGTTGCAGTCACGATTTTATTATGGGGAAAATTGTTGCAACTTCATAATGGGAAAATTGTTGCGACTTTACAATGGGGAAATTGTTGTGGATTTGCTATGGGAATCCGCTGTTTGCAAATTTGACAGTCGAATTCGCACCTTAGTGAATAACCCCCTCAATATCATACTGTGGTATCTTTATGCAGTGGAATATACTTATTATAGATACCAGAAACATCGCAGACAATCTTAAAACACAGATAGTGGAAACTATTATGCACTTCTGCCAATTAGGATTATAAAAAAAAAGAAAAGGAAGAATGAAAATAAACACTCTAGCTTCAATGTTAAATTAAAATTGATTACATAGAGATCTGCCCTAGGAAGAGACTTTTTCCAGAGCTACATTCAAAATGTATTTTTAATGGGAAATTAATGACCCTCCACATAAAAATGCATTCTCAGCAGGATATATGCAGATTCCTTTTTCACTGCAGTCAATACATTTCATTTCAGAGTTTCCAAACTAAAGGACAAAGAAGGAGCTTGTCAGACAGTCTAGACAACACCTATAATGTTTAGTCCTGTTTAGATCGGATTTTTTTTAAATGATTTATTGCAAAAAAAAAAAAAAAAAAAATAGAAACTTTCATGTTCACTTTAGAATATTTATTAAGCATGTAATCACTAGGAATAAATGTTTTTCCAGTATTATTAAATCATGTGTACAGTAAAAATAGATCTAGTTCAGAAGCTATGCTGCAGAAAGAAAAGACACCTGTGCGCTAGCACATAGAGATCAATCAGCAAGAAGATTTGCTCAGTTTACTGCAGTTTAGATACCAGATTTCTAGATGCTGAACAGAGCAGTACTTGAATGCTTAGATGATTATATATATATTTTTTTATTAAATCTATTTTTACTTTTAAACTGCACCTGTCACCTCAACACACTAATACTAATTTAGGTTGTACTAATGAAATAAACGTTTTGTAAATATATATATATACAGTATATATATATATATATAATATTAAAAAATGTACCTTTAAACGGCATTTCTCTCTGTCATCTTCCCTGTCAGCCTGCCTTTTCTTTCCTGGGATGGGTGGGCAGAGCCTTTTCTTTCCTGAGACAGGTTAGGTAGGGCTAAATAGTGATTGACATTATAGCTCTTCCATTCAGATCCTTGCTAGATCATGATTTAAGAGATCTAATTGGAGGAGATATAATGTCAATCATTATTTATCCCTATCTAACCCAACTCGGGAAGATGAAGAGAGAAACGCGGTATAAAGGTACATTTTTTAAAAATACATATATATTTACAGAAACGTTTATTTCATTAGTGCAACCTAAATTAGTATTAGAGTTTTGAGGTGACAGGTGCACTTTAAAGAAAATAACAGATCCCCAACAGTAAACACAGTAGATACAGCCTAGATGCAGCATACAATGCATTTGCTGCACACAGCATTCATTTTAGTGGGCAAAAAAAGAATACATAAGTATGTGCTAAATGCTGTGTTGCATTCTGCTTTCTGCATTCAAATTTATGGCCACTAGGAGTTCTATGACCATGTAAAGACTGATAAATGAAGGCCACATTTCCTTTGATAGTAACAGAAGTCCATGTTGGCATCCCTTTAGATATAAGCATATACTAATTGGCTAATACATCAAAACACCTCTTTTAGATAGAAATTATTATAACGCCATACTGGAATTTCTGAACACAAATAAAGAATTAAAAAAATAGTCAAAACACATAGATATGACATGTTTTACCCTGCTTTGCACTTTTTTTTCCCATAAAGACATATTCAGCAATAATATCTCAATTCTGTTTGATAATTAATATACCCTTATGAATAATACTAACATTTAGACATATATAAATTATTCTACTTATCAAATCTGTACGTATAATTTGCAGCAATAAACTAAATAATTTGAATAGAGAAATGGGGATAATGTGATTTTAAGGGTGGATCTTAAAGTGCACCCGTCACCTCAAAACTAATACTAATTTAGGTTGTATTAATGAAATAAACGTTTTTGTAAATATATACTGCATTTTAAAAAATGAACCTTTATACAGCGTTTCTCTCTGTCATCTTCCCTTCCAGCCTGCCTTTTTTTCCCCTTCATACAACAACATATAACTCTGTGGGAGAAAGCGCAGAAAAAATTCGCACAATAGTGCATTACCATAT